>CAIGRS010173937.1:0-13128 GCA_903798395.1 Fraxinus floribunda | reverse complement strand
TTTAACAGAAATCACACATTAAGGCCGTGCTTAAAATCCAATTAAAATTGAAAATATAGTCGTTATTGAATCTCACTCGTCTAATAAAAGTTAACAATAACTACTAATTTTTCAGTTTTAATCCGATTTTAATCTCTACCGAACATACCCTAAATAAAATACAATGCTATAGTTTTTACGTAGAGCTTTTTGCCTATATAATTTCATTTTTTTTTCTTTTTTTAACAAAAATCGTACATTAAATAAGTTACAATGATATAGTTTTTATTTAGAATGCTACATGTTTATAATTTTTTTTACCAAATCTTTTACCTACACTCACAATAGAATGTGACGACCACATTTTTGGGAGTCTTATATTCACGCGAGCCCCGCGCACATGTGAGAGGGTGTAGTATTTTCGGTAAGGAAAATTCTGTACAAATAATTTTATTATTTTACTTGTGCTCTACATCATTTCACATTTAAACAATGTTATGATGTATGTAATTTCTTTGAAATTGTAACTTGTATGTATTATTGTTGGTACAATTTATGAATTTCTTCTCCGAAACTATTACACCATCAAAAGTCATCCCATCAATATAGAACATTATAGAATGTGTGTAATTTTCAATTTTTTTTAATGACTTGTTAATTCATGGACCACCACTATCGATATCGCTTTCAACAATCATCCACGCAAGAAAAATACATATATTGTTATAGCGAATGTATTATTATTATTATTATTTTTGTATCGTAACTTAATAAGTCCACCAAAAATCATCAATATTGCAGATTATCACCATAAAAAGTAAACATCCAAACTACATCCGACCATCATTGCTATCACCACCAACACCATTTTCCTGACCACCATCGTCATCACTACTGCACCTATTTGCATATAACACCTTCTAGATCCGAAAATTTCAGATATCGATAAAAGGGCAAAACAATATCTGCAACCACAGTTGTGGAATCCCAAATTTGAGTGTAAGTAATGTCCAATCACCCCAAACACTGTGCTTCCACCAATGAGAAATTAGAAAAAAAAACGATTTTTATCTTCTTTTTTTTGTAGATTGTTGGAGAAGATAGGTCGATGAGTTCCACATTTTGTGATTGTGAACATGGATGGAGATGGGGAGAAATGACATTTGGGGGTTTTGAAGATGAATAAAGTTATTTGTACATCATTTTTTTACATCATCCTTGTTGGAAAGATGTGATTGGTGAAAAATCTTTTTTTTTTTTTTTTAAATTGTCAAATGGTATCTTAACACGTGACGGAGTGTACACTATAATGTAAACCAAACATGATTTTTTGAAGATTAGGATGATTTGAAAATTTGTAGAGTTTGATTGTGCATGAATGAGAGAGAGAGAGAGAGAGAGAGAGAGAGAGAGAGAGAGAGATGTGTTGGGTTATGGTTTTCTTAGTGACTCGATTTAAAAAAATACTTGATTTTTGAAAAGATAAATACATGAACATGCCTTCTCTCCTCAAAAGATAAACATATATAACTCTTACCTCAAATAACTTAGAAATGACTCTTAACATAACATGACAAATTCTACTATGAGACTATGTTTGTCTCATATTTATTAATACTCAAATCACATTCTATCCACAAATTTCGATAAACCTACATTACTTTCTACATATAAAAATCGTATCTAATCGCTTTCTCAATATACTTAATGATTAGATTTAAGCATTAGTGCATTAAATCAACTCTCTATCTCGAGTGACTTAGCTTCAATGTCAGTAATACAAACAAAGAAAATTAATATACAATAAGATTTTCATTCTTTTATCCATTTACCAGAAGTCTATTTTGCTTATGTACCATAGTCTTGATTTGTAAATTGTCACATCAATTCTTACTTTAGCTACTTGATAGAGTCATGGAAATTTTTGGCTAAAGAAATACTATATTCATGTCATAAGGGACCCCAAGGAAACTTCATTGGTGCTGCAGGTCTTACCATATTGCATGCTGTCACTATTAATTATCCCTTTGTAGTACTTGAATTAAACTATTCTCCTCCTACTTGCGCCTTCAAATGTGTCCCATATATGTAATAAAAATATAAACAAATAATTAAATTTTTATTTTTTTGTCATATATGATCAGTGCCAACTCTGTTAATAATCTAAGTCTATGTTTGATCCCAATTTTTTTAAAAACTTATTTTTTAAAAATTTAAGGGCATGTTCTTTTTACCATTTTCAAGTCGTTTTCTGTTTTCGATTTTCCAAAACAGTGAAAATGCGTTCTCTTTCTTATTTTCGAAAACGCATTTTTGAAAATAAGTTTAAAATTTACAAAGAAAACTCAAAACGACAAATTTGTCGTTTTGAGTGTGTTCAGTTATAATCAAGTCAAAATTTTCAAAACACGTTTTGAGTGTTTTCAAAACAAATTTTCAAAATACCAAAAAGAACATATTTTCAACAATTTCAAAATGGACACTCAAAATACAAAATCAAAAATGAATTCAAAGGTCAAAATACAAAACTGAAACACAGAGAACACCCCCTATTTTTTTTCCAGAATTTTCATTAAAATGGAGCCGAAACAAGGGCTAAACGAGCTTCCAAAGACATTTTACAATTTTTTTATTTTTAGTTGAGAAATTTGTAATTACCTTTTGGAACACTTGAATATCCAATTGGATTTTCTTAATATTCCAATCTCCAAACAATAGATTCAAGTGTTGATAGATTATTTTGAACGAAATTCATTTAAAATTCTACTAGATAATTATGCTTCCTACACTGCACTGCACGATCACTATAGAGATATTCCACCGATCTATTATATTTCTTTAATAACCATAAAGAAACACGATTATCTTCTTTATCCACTCTTTGTCATGGCTAGTTCCACCACACCAAGCTCCCTTCCTTCCTCCTCGTTTGGGGTAGAAGTCATGTGCAGGGTAAAATAAAATATTTAACTCCATATTACAAGTTGATGGGAATTACATTGAGGTAATGTCGCAGAAAAATGATAGATATTTTCTAGAATTCCGTCTAAATTTATAAGTTTCATTAAACATGCTAATTGTGATTTTTTATTGTCTTAAGAAAATAAAAGATACCTAAATAACAAGAGTCATGCTTCATGTACAGAAGCATGACTCGCAGAAGAAAACCAGATACTCATAGCTGAGCTGGGCTGGGCTGGGGGGGGGGGTGGAATTTTTTTTTTTTCAATATTTTTTTCATGTACAGAAGCATGACTCACAAAAGAAAATCAGATACTCATAACAAGAGTCATGCTTCATGTACAGAAGCATGACTCACATAAGAAAATCAGATACTCATAGCTGGGGTGGGGGTGGGATTTTTTCTCAATATTTTACTCACATGGGCCCACTCCCATGTGAATGTTTTGGCATGCTTCTGTGAAAAATAATTATGTACACACAGAATTATCCAAATAAAAATCTATACGCTCCATTGAAAATTAATTTTGAACTTGAGTGTCTACTTATTAAACATTAGTGTCATATAGATTAAAATTATTTTGATATGGTCTATTTTTTTCTTCGCATAACATCTTGGTGGAGTCTCTATCGACTTGCATTAGAGACTTATTTTTTAAATACTTTATATTTTTCTCATACAACATAATTTTTAAAGCAATTCACATTTATATCATAAAAATGCTCTTATGAACGGTTAGTCAGATGATTGTCTTTTTATTTTTCTTCCACTTATTTTATTTTATTATTTTACTTATTTAATTAATGTAAGGAATTTCAGTGTTTTTAACAAATCTTTGACACTTTCGATCATTAATTGGATGAAAATCATCCAAAAGGACAAATTTCTCCCATCAAGTGAAAAGTTAAGGATGCTTACATCAAAATTTGAAGGTTAGGAATCATTTTCTTAACAACCCCATAGATTAGTGACAATTCACAAACACAAATTTTCCATTATAATATTGATCTAACTAACCCAAAACCACTTGCCAATCAAATCACTGAGCAAGACAAATAATTGCATGCTTCGAGACGAACCTTAAAAAAAAGAATCAAGCTTAGTGTACAGAAGAAGGAAAAAAAAAAACCATACCGACAGCCTACAAAATACACACAATAGGTGGGGGTCCATTTTTTAACAATATTTAATTCACATGGGGCCCACTTCCATATGAGTATCTTTAAATTTTCTGTACAAATAGAATTTTCCTAAAAATATATTATAAATATTTTGAATTTTAATACGCCAATTTGTCCCTTGCGAAGTAGATTCAATAGAAGGGACCAAATAATTACGTGCCGCTGCTTCACCGGACAATTTTATTTATTTATTTATTAATAATGAACCACGTGATAAAAAAATATCAAATTATAATTGCTAATAATTAGAGAAGTGATATTAAAAAATTAACTTAACAACCGACCATGAATGAGCCACAATTAATCTTCAAGATTGCATGTATCACCGAAACTGGCTATGATCTCATGAGGGTTATCAAATCATGTGAGATAATTAGGTCAATAAATTGTTGTGACGTGTTTGTCACGCGTGTCAATATTAAATCTTTGTAGTAACTTCGAGACAATTTACATGCACGAGCCTATCAATATATGTAAGAGCATCTTCAATGGTGGTGTATACATTAGTGTACTCAAAATCACTTTACATGCTTATTTACATATTCGTGGATTTAAATCCAAATTCTGCTTATTGTAAAATTTACATATATTTTACATTTTTTGCCGAAAAATGCAACTTGCATCTCTCCATTAGATAGATTATCGGTCAATTTGGAGATTTTATCTCTATTTTACACCATTATAGAAGATGTTTTAAGAGAGGTAGCTTAATAAGCATATACTTGATTGCCGTATAGAGAGGGAAGTAGTCGAATAGATATCAAAGTTCGACGGTTATGTCTAGATCATTGTATGTCGATTAATTTTAGGTTGGTCATGACTTTGGTTGATGGTGCCCTTCACTCGCGCTTTCAAATTTCATTGGTTAAAGACCCAAGTGGCACGCTTTCCTAGCTATTGAACAATAGAATGTCATGTTTTATTCCTTTGTATCTATTTTATTGATAGCGACATTTATTGAGATAGGCTTGTTTTCATCTTGAATCATCTATATTAGTTAGGTCAAGAAATTATCGTGGCATGTTTTGGTACATGTGGAAATTGAAATGCTTGTAGGAAAGTGACACGTTTGGTACATGTGAACGTCGAAATCTTTGTAGGAATCTCAAGTCAATTTGCAAGCACAATTCTACCAAGATATGTAAAAGATGTAGCTCAATAAGTATACTTGATTTTCGTATGGTTCCGTCAATACCATTGTATAGAGTTTTGTTTAGTTACTTTTGAATTGGTCAAGACTTTAGTTGATAGTGACATTTATTGAATAACAAGTCCTTCACCCGCACCTTCAAATCCTATTGATTGAAACCTTGATTGTAACACTTTCCTAGAAGTTGCAATTTCTAACTCATTCAACCTTCATTCTTTTGAGATTCTTTGGTGAGAAAAACATCGAGAGCATAATTCAAATACCAAATCTTTACTTCCTATACATCTGGTCAGAGTTCTGAAGATCTAAAGGAGTTTACATGAGTTTCTGTCTGTGAAGAACGAGTCGTTCTTCGTGATTCACTGGTGATAGACGAATTCACAAGACTTGTACTACTACAATGGAGCAGATTCCACGGAGAGCTTTGACAACTGCAGCTAAGGATTGGTGCATGGGAGCACGGGATTCAGGGTGAGCTGTTAGGAGTGGAGTCAGAAAATCAGATAGTACGGTCATCTAGTCTGGTAGATTGTAAGTTGTTATATTAGTTTATAGTGGATTGACTAGTAAAGTGCCCAGAGTTTTTTCTAGTTGGGTTTCTCCGTGAACATCCCGATGTTTGATTTACTGCTTTACTATTTATTGTTTATTATACAACTGCGATAATTCAACTTAGAACAAATTGACTTATATGTTTAATCATCTAGTTAAAAATTAAAAGTAACTTGTTGCTGTTTAATTTAATATATTTTTAAATTCCGCATATTACACCTATTCACCTCCCTCTAGGTGTTATTATGGTCGAACTTGCGTTTTTAAAAATAAAACACTTCAATAAATTATATTAAAGAAATATGGATTATATTTTACTAACCTATCTAGATAACTTAAGGGGTGGGTATATTTAATTGGAATTGTTGAAGACTTTTATGGACTTTTTTAAGTGATGACCTTTGTAAAATTTTTTATGGATTTGTATGGAATTAATAGAAGTCTTTAATAGACTTTTATAGAATTTCATTTTAAAACTTTTATAAATTTTTGTAAAATTCCAAAGATTTTTGAAAACGTTCATTTAAAATAGAATTTTTGAAAACGTTCATTTAAAATAGAATTCACATGAGTCTAGAACAATAATGTGAAATTCTCACACACGAGTTAGTAGTCCGGACATTTCCCTTTCCCCTCTCCATATAATAAAACATTTAAGCCATGTTTGGTACACATTATTTTTTTCATTCTTATTATTCTACTCATTTTCAACCACACATTCTTCAATAAAATAATATTTTACATCATATCAATAAATTTTCCTTCTTTTTCAACCACACATTATCCATCAATCTATTATTCCAAAATACATTCTTCCAAAATAATGTGGCTCAAACACACCCTTAATGTGTGTGTATGTGTGTGTGTGAAATTTACCGACTAAAATAATACTGGACTTATTTAG
Source organism: Fraxinus floribunda (assembly GCA_903798395.1). Lineage (NCBI taxonomy): Eukaryota > Viridiplantae > Streptophyta > Magnoliopsida > Lamiales > Oleaceae > Fraxinus > Fraxinus floribunda. Next base: position 6,400 of record CAIGRS010173937.1, on the reverse strand, counting down.
ACATTTATTGTCATATATGATTGTCTATGCAAATGGTATTTTCATTTTTATTCTTTGACTCATTTTCAACCACATTCTTCAATAAAATAATATTTTACATCATATCAATAAATTTTCCTTCTTTTTCAACCACACATTATCCATCAATCTATTATTCCAAAATACATTCTTCCAAAATAATGTGGCTCAAACACACCCTTAATGTGTGTGTGTGTGTGTGTGTGTGTGTGTGTGTGAAATTAAATAAGTCATTTAATTTCACATTTCATTTAACCTATCATTTAGAGTCACCTAAATTGAGATTGTAATCCCAATGATGCTACATAGCATTACTTTTAAATTTAATTATAGATTATTATTATTTTTATATAAGATCTTATAATTTTTAATTACAAATAGATATTTTTCGTAAAAAATTATGAAAAAAGAAAAATATTTGTATGAATTTTTATTTTTTTTCCCATAAAAACAGAGATAAAAAATAATAGAGAGAGAGAGAGAGAGAGAGAGAGAGAGAGAGAAGAAAAAAGAAAAAGCAAAATAGAAACATATATAACTAATAGAAAAAATAATTTGTAATAAAGAATCTAATATTCGTATACGGGAAAAGAAAAGAGAAACATTGAAAGAAACTAAAAGTACATATTTATTTTATTTTTGTGTGAAAGTCTTCCAAAATCTTGGAATGAATGAGAGAATTTTTGAAATTTTATTTTAATATTTTCTGCTTAAAATTAGTATCTTGCAGACTTTTATAAAAATCTTTAAAAGTTATTAACACTTTGAATACCACAAGACTTATAAAATTTTTTAATAAGTTTTAATTAAATATACCGTGACTTTTAAACACTTTTTAAAAGTCTTAAACTTTTACGTTGAAAATTCCTAAACTTTTTAAATTTCAAAAAAGTCTTTAAAGTCCTAATTGAATAACTTATTTTTTACTTTTAAGAAAAAACATTATCTAATTAATAAAATAAATAACTTATTTATTTTAATTTTCATTACCAAATACTCTATCCGTCTCATTTATATAAGTGCACTTTTCTTATTTTATTATCCAAATTATATAATCTTATTTCTTTATTAAAAATATTTTGTTTTGTTCATTTACTAATATATCCTTATTTCTATACCATTTTCAACAATAATTTACTACTAATTATTGATAATTAAATGAGGGTAAATTATGAAATTTTTTGGCAAAAATTACTTTTTCAATAATATTAAATAAGATTTCTTAATGGCGTGAAAACAAAATAAACATATATATAAGGAGTGAGTATTACTTATAATCAAACTTTTAAAGCTTAGCCAAACATTCAGACGATTGCTGGCCCTAAACTGTAGAATTTGACCTACGAAATCTTCTCCGCGGTTCAATAAAAATCCCTGTTATTAGAGTTTTATTGTTTATATACAAATTGTTGATGTTTGTACGGCATTACGGCGGTGCTTTGGTTGCGGGGCTGTCGTGCTCAGTCACCGTCGAGGGCGGAGAATGGGCGGTGGGAAGATGATAATTACCGCTATTTGTGAGAAGGAAGGAAGAAAGGCCGCAAATTTCAGTCCAAATTTGACGCGTCAGAGACACGTAATCTTTCTCGGTTGCTTCCTTTTCCACATTTCCTTTTGGGTTAATTGCAATGCGGGTCATCCAGCTTTTAACTGAATTGCTTCTGGGCAACTCGTCTTCAATTTGGAATCATCACATCGTCATGCTTCGACTTGCTTGCAAATATGACCATTCATCCAACGAAACTTTGTGCTTAAGGATGAAGAGGGCAAATTCCTTATGCGCTGTATGATGACTAAATTCAGAGTGAAATCACGAGTTTTAATTTCTTTATATTGTTATTCCGCATACTCTCTGTCTTCTTGTTGCTATACAGAATAATTTCGTGGATATGAACTTGTACTTCATTATTCCGCTATTGATACGATTTTAAAATGAAAAAGTTGATGGCCATGGACAAAGTGACTAGATTTACAAGAAAATGAAAGTTGAACGACCTAATTGCACCAAATGGAAGATGAGTAACCTTTATGCAAATATACTCAAAGTTAGATGACCAAAGTTGCAATTAACTTTTCCTTAGGATTCTGTTGAAAGCGCGTGTGTAATAGTAACATTTATAAATATTTTTATTCCACCAACGGTTTTTGCAGTGAAATATATATACAGAGACAAAGTCTTTGCAGTTTGCATTTGTATGCTTAAGCAACTTCCAGTGCATTCATTGGCATTTTCCTTTGCATTTCCTTCTTATTTATCTGAACTTTGTTGATTCTGTAGCAGCACAAGATAATGAAGAGGATGGTTAGTCTAGTGTCTCGCACGGGAAGGCATATGCAGCGATACAATTTTCTTGGCCATCGCCAAGTAGTGGGGTCTCTCTCTCTCTTTCATTCTCTCAGAAATATAAACACAGACACATTTAAAGCATTAGATTATTTCTTCTTTTTTAATTCCATATGTATGTGTTTCTTGGTTTGATGTATGGTTTATGATCAAGAGTTGACTTCATTGCTATGCTTCTGATTGGAGTTTTGTCCTTGGGATTGTAATGCTAAGATGTCAAATCACCAAAAGAAAGATGCACCTTTTGATTTGAAGTATATTTTTGAAAATATGCAACACTTGCGAAGATTTTGTTTTGTAATTTGTTCTATAATTAAGCCATAAGTAGTCAAAATGAATGTTTTGAGTGAGGTGTTGGTTCGATTTCGAGTTTCCTGTCGAATTGGAAAGGGGTGGTTAGCATTTTTTTCACATTTTCTTGCCCATTTTACCTCTCGATATCGTATAAGATTGGCTTATAAAGTTGATTAGCAGCACTGACCCTGCTCCTCATTTAAATAATATGATGGTTTATTGTCATTTGTTAACTTAATAAGACAGATAATGCGTTGTTTCAACACATAGCCTTGTAAATCTTTACAGTGGTAACGATAATTTGACTGAATTTTGAACGCAAACTTCAAAAGAGATCACTCTCAGTTAGTATGGATTCACTCTCTTTGCCACGTCTTTGATGATTTTTAGTTATGATTCTGCAGATGTATTCCTTACAGATATAAAGGTACACATGGGACATCTATAGTGAATGAGGAGTCAATCGAAGTTTTGGTTATTACTTCACAGAGAAAAGGGAAAGGGATGTTGTTTCCAAAGGTATTGTCAATTTGAAATTTAAAATTCATTTCAAATACTCGACCATATTATGAATTATGTTTTAAAGGCCGATATGAAGAATCTTGTTATTCAGGGAGGTTGGGAGGAAGATGAATCCATTGAAGAAGCAGCATTGCGCGAAACTGTGGAGGAAGCTGGGGTAGTAGGTGAAGTCGAGGTTAGTTATTCTCATAATGAATTTTCATTTCCGGGGCGAAGTTTATATAATAAAAAGTTTGAAAATCTCATTTCGAGTTCTATTCATTGCACCCCGAACATTTGGTTTTCTGCACTGTAACTAGTGGCTCGAGGTTTTTTTTGCAGCGTGAATTGGGTAAATGGACTTTCAAGGGCAAAAATGATGACACATGTTATGAGGGACACATGTTCCCTTTACTTGTCAAAGAGCAACTAGATTTGTGGCCAGAGAAAGACGTCCGGCAAAGAATATGGGTAATGTGATCCACAAATTTTTCATTAAAACTTGTGAAAATTCATAGAATTGCTGAAATAAACTTAATTCTAACAGGTTAGTGTTAGAGAAGCTAGGAAAGTTTGCCAGTATTGGTGGATGAAGGAAGCCTTGGAATTATTCGTGAATCACCTCACACCACAAGGTACTGAGGGTGAAAACGAGTGCTGTTCAGCAAGCCAGGGGACAAACAGAATGCCATCGGGTGCTGGAAAAGCCAGGTGACAGCCACTTCAACTCGAATAAAATGAGAACCGGAATTAGGTATATCGACATCTTGCTACATTTTATCGGATTTGTGAGTCTTGTACAGAAATCTACTTATAGTTGTTTTAGAACTGGAAACAATGCTTGTAAAACCTTGTTCTCAATCAATGTTAATCGATGTGTTTCATTCCGTTTGTGTTCTTCTATGCCTTTAAAATTCTCCTCTCTATGTTAAATAGCTTAGTTTTTATGTCATTCCGATAAATTGTATCATTGATCATGGATTACTTTTACACTGTAATCCTTCAGACAATGAGATTTTAGTGTCATTGTCGGGTTTTAAAACATTATTTTTCCTTAGGACTTGATTCTTTGCTAGAATCACACTTCGATTGTCTCAATGGAACTAAGGTAAATCTCTGCAATGTCAGGTTTTAAAACATTATTTTTCCTTAGGACTTGATTCCATGACCACGAGGAATGTTCATATTGCCTCATCTTCATTGTGCCTCTGTAGTATGTCAAATCCTATACGAAATGGATAAAAAGGTTGTGCACTGAGGTTGAACTCATGTGCTATTATACGTACTCGTGTTATCTCGGTACTCGAGCTACTTGACTTTAATAATGAGTTTGCTTATCTTGTGCACGCACCGAGACCCATGGAATTTAACTTGTCTTGAATTTGATTTCTAACTTTGTCGTATCCACTAGACCCACCGCCTTGATTTACTCAAGAAGGCGTTTTTGTCTTGATCGTTGATTTTTTGAACACCGGTCCTCCATTGCATTCCGAAAATTTAGCCCCACTTTAGCCTCGTGACTCTTCAAATGATTTATAATCCTTGCTTATGGGAGACTTCATCCCAATTGTCAAATAAACTTTTTCTAAAATGTACCATTCGCCATCATTATATTTAAGGAAAAAAAAAAAATTTGTTTAGAAAGATAAAATAATAAAAATTTATATGGCCTAAGAGTCTAGGTGGTCCATTTCGGCTCATTGATACCTGAAGAAATGAATATTAAAAATTGGATATTTTCCAACCACCCTATTATTAAACAAAAAACTAAAATACCTAACTTTCAATATTTAGATTTTTACGTGCACTAATTTTGTTTGAGAAATTGCTCCGTTACTTCTTAAAGCTAATTCGCAATAGGTACATCGAAATGTCAGTTTTACATTTTTACACGTATTTTACATGAATATTAAAAGCTCAACATTTATGAGGTAACATATTTGTTTTATTATGTTTTTTTTTTTTTTTTACCATATGTCACCTTTTATTGAAAAATCCATATTTTATAAGCCCCGTTCGGTATATATTAAAATTTTCATTTTCATTTTTCAACTCATTTTCAACCATACATTCTTCAATAAAATAATATTTTTCATTACATCAATAATTTTTCCTTCTTTTTCAACCCTACATTCTCCATCAATCTACTATTCCAGAATACATTCTTCCAAAATAATGTGGCTCAAACGCACCCTAAAGTGTAACATGTGTTACCTATGTTACTTTTGCTACTTATTTTTAGATTCATCTAATAACAATTGTTACTATGTTGTCGAATATATAATGTTATTTTTATCGCAAACTCTAACACCACCTCGTCTAGTACTGTTTTCTACCATTGCCACCCCCCTTCACACCACCAATTGAGTGGAATTTCCTCGATCTCAACCATTCCTTTTTTCTTGACCCAATGCCGTCCCAATTTTCGCTGACGACCACCACCACCACCACCACCACCACCACCACTACTTACTGCTTAACATGATCATAGTCATCCTTGCACCAGCCATCAATATACATATCCTTAAAACTATCATGTTATCAATCACTCGGTCATTACTCCACCTCAAACTCATCACAGAAAGCCACGATCACCACCCACCACCTAGAACCCACATCATTTTTCTCACTACCACTGTCTGAATTTCTTCACCGCCTCCATCTCCACAGCAAAGAGTCCTCGTCATCTCTTCTTCAACATCTATCGCCATGTCTGCAATCATGAGTCATTTCGAAAACAATTTCAGTTCAAAACATGGATTCTTAGGTCAGTGGCAACAATAGTTGTGCTAGTGTTTGATAGAGACAAGAGAGAAGCGGTAGTGGGTGGCGATGATGATCTCACAATGGCACTGGTGAAAAGGAGACGGTAGGGCACAAAGTAGGTGGCAATCTGCAGCTAAAAGGTTAGAATACCAGAATTATTCTCACAGGGGCCTTACAGGCCCTCACAAGGGGCCGGGCCCCACGTGTATTAAAAAAAAAAAAAATTATGCGGACCCCATCATGTGTGTGTTGTACAACTTCTGTACAAAAAATTCTATACACTAAGGAAGGTTAAAAAGATTAAGCTAGGGTTTGGAGGATTATCTGTGAACCGTTTGTGCGCCGCAGGGTCAATATAAAGTTAAATAAATTTAAAGTTTAAATGGTGAGTTGATTAACTGTCTAGAATTAGATAATGAAAGTTATTATATATATATATATATATATATATATATATATATATATATTTGTGTAGCG
>CAIGRS010173932.1:565-11368 GCA_903798395.1 Fraxinus floribunda | reverse complement strand
ATTCAGATACTCGTTCGGGTATTTAATTTATGAAAACTGATCGGTTCGGTTCAGGTTCGATTCGATCCGGTTCGGTTCGGAAGTTTTGTCCAACCCTAAACATAACTATGAAGGACAATGGACGAATAAGAGATTTTAACATTTTTTCTTCACTAATCATATATAGTGTTGTCCAATCATGCACATCAAACGTTTGAGTAGTGTTTATATAGTTTCCATCGATCTTGTAAGTCTTTTGCACTTTCTTGATATTTGCAGGAAAGGCGAGAACTTGCTGAAAGAGTAATGATAACACGACTTAGCCTATATTCAAGATGGATTAAGGTACATCCATGGTTTAATGGTAGTTTATTGCTTGATTTGTTGATTATTTATTTCACTTGCTCAGACCTTCCCACCATTTTTTTTTATGAAAATTGTGCCTCATACCTTCACATAAGGCAACATGATTTTTTCATTGAAAGTTCGACACGCATAAAGTTTATAAATGGGTGACGGCAAAACTCGTGACTGGGGTACAAGACCTTTGTATGACTATGATGTAATATTTAGTCACTTCATTTGAATATCTAGACAATATCTTAAAGTTTTAGACGAGGTGGTTCAACAAATACCGAAACTAATGATAAATTTGATTTCTTCTTGTGGTGATTGAGATCTAGAAATGCGATCATGCCGAAATCTATAAAGAAATTTCTGATGAGAACTTGAAGTTGATGAGAGAAAGGCTCATGGAAACCATTATATGGCCATCTGATGACACAAATACTGGGGAAACAGATTGATGGGAGATGATGCCTCACTTTTGATACGTGATTCATACCTTTCTAGTCTAATGCCATTTGACATATACATCTTCATGTATAACTCCCATTTGAACTGTTAATAGGGGGAGTAAAGTATTTAAGATTGCAAATACTGTTGTGGCACGGGCTCTCTTGGCGTATAGCCTTTGTTCGAGTAGTTTTTTCTTCAATAAATTGTCAAATTTCTATCAAATCTCTTGGTTGGAATCATCTCTATCAAAAATAATATAGTTAAATACATGCATTCATAGAGCTACAAAACATCTATTTTTATTTTTGTGCTTGTTCGAGTTAAGGGTACTTTTCTCTTTTCATATCAATTTAACAATATTTTTAAATATTTCCGCCAAGGCATTTTGTGCCTATTTTTGAAAGATCAAGACTTAATGTCAATAAATAAATGTTGAAGACCAAAGTGACCTCAAATATATAAAGAATACAATAGTAGCCCCGGAGCATAGCTTAGTGGTGCAAATAACAAGAGTGAGGTAGTCTCAACTGAGTTGGCAGTTGCAATGTGAGGGTTCGGTTCCTTCCTCTAACAAGGTTTGGAATTTGACTCTTTGTGAACATCAGTATGGCAGGTCTTGTACCATGACTTACTGAGGCACATCTCGCGATTTACATCCTCCACGATACTCTAGGGGCGGGGCGGTGAAGGGTCTTCAAGGTTGGGGTTCACCCTTTATTTATTTTTATTTTTTATTTTTTTATTTTATAAAGAACACAATAGTAATGACACGATAAGCTTGAGTGAGGCGGCGTCGATCCAAGTTAGGCATGATGTTGTCGCTGAACTCTCAAATGACAAAGACATCTATGCACAACTCTTAAGGAATATATATATATATTACTTTTCAACAGTGTTCAAAATCATAAAGCGTGATTAGATTTGAAGACTAAGTTATGAGCTTTACGAGCTTAATAATTATAAATACCAATATTTAAAATTGTAAAATACTAAATTTATTTAATAATTCTTATAATTAGTCAATTATACAATTTTCAAAGATAAAACTTGAAACTAAAGTTAAATAAAAGACTTTTAAAAAAAGAAGGAAAAAAATTAATAAATTAATAAAGCACGCCTAGTTGCACATAAGTGATCAACTATCTAGTTTATCGTTTAATTTTACACTTACCAGTGGCTTAGCGTTTTGTTCTCGCCTTGCGTCTAGGCAGCGTTTAAACTTAATTTTTAGAACATTGCTTTTTAACCATATGTTCTTTTAAAAAGTCACTATTACAAAATTCATTTTTACGAAAAATAGGCTTAAACATAGCCCCTATTTGAGCCCCATTTTACACAAAAGGGGTTTTGTAATACTGATTTTTTGGAAGTGAAAATTTTATATTTAAGAGATTAAGTATGACATTTTTCAAAAGTAAGACAATGTTTAAAATTTCAAAAATCAAATATTAATTAAATTTTATTTATAAAGTAATTAATTAAAAACATAGTTTATTAATTAAATTTATTAATGTCGCAATTTTATACAAATTATCAAATTAATTGGTTATAAATTATTTCTCGATCACAAATAAAAAAATTTATAGGCCACAAATTATTTCAATGTCACAAATCAAAAATTATATGTTACAATTTATTCATAGAATCATAGGTCACAAATAAAAAATTTTATAGTTCACAATTTATTTATCGGTCACAAATCACAAATTTTATATGTCCAACTTATTTAATGATCACAAATTATCAAATTAATTGGTCACGAGTTATTTCTTAATCACAATTTAATATTTTGCGAACCACAACCACAATTTTTAGGCCACGTATTATCTATTGGTCACAATTTAACCAATTATTAGTCATACTCAATAAACTAATTGGTCACGAACACCCTCACCCCACTCCATCCCATCCACAACCACTGCCACATCATCGTCATGACCACCACCACCTTACCACTGTAGCCAACATCATAACCACCACTACGACTTCGCAGCAACTGTGACATCGCACCACGACCACCACCAACATTTTCACCAACTCACTAGATAGCCAACATCACCACCACAACCAATATCACAACTACCGTAAACTGCACGGAGTGGCCAAGTAAAATCCAATACTTTCACAATTTCCCCCCAAAATTAGCAACATTTGGTGCAATAACAATCACCTAAACTAAACAAATAGAAAAATACAATATCAATGATCTAAAGCTAAATAAAAAACATCGAAAGAGAAAAATGCAATATCATCGTCGCTTTGGTCCCAAACCCTAATAGATTCCCCCAATCCACCATACCCCTCTCCCTCACGGCTCACGCACTACAAGTCCAGGCACTGGCTACCCCTTTAAATGCCAGCATGTGTGTCGCAGCAGCGTTCGTTTACACACCACAAGTCATTGTATAAATAAATTTTAAATCTGATTTTTGAAATGTGGTCTCTAAAATTCTGGTTGCATGTAATTTCCACTTTTTGGAAATGTGTGGTTAAAAATTATGAAAACGTTTTGAGTTTAGGTGTATATTATTTTTATTGAAAGAAAGTGTAGTTGAAAATGAGTTTTAAGAAAAAAAAAGAATTTTTGGATGATGAGGCTCAAAAGGGGTATAGTCTAAGTCTTGTTTGGTGAAAATTAAAATTTTAATTTTAATAACGCATTTTGTGGGACCATAAATTTTTATAAAATCTGTTTTTGATCTCAGACTGAATTCATTTTTTATCATGCACTTTTTCTCTCCTTATTTCATTGGTGGATTCCATTCTAGATTCCAATCATTTCAATGTTGCGTTCAAATCCGCGACCTGCTCAACCCACCTTCTCCTTCCACTCCAATCGTCACCCTGCCAAGTCCCGTTTGGGGTGGAAAAAAGTACTTGATTTTTTTATTTTTTTTTTCGAATTTATATAATTTAACTATTTACTACACAATGTCATTTGTTTATCGTATATGGATCCGAGTCCTCTATATTAAACAAAAAACAATATAAATATGAACATATGGTGAATGTCGTGTCATGTATTGACATTATCGTTCACCACTTCTAAGCTCTTTGGGAGCAAATATGAGTCGAGATAATGCCGTTTTGTGCAAATCTAATGTTGCTTAAATCCGTCACAATAATTCAAAAAGAGTATACGACTGCAAATTTGTATTGCGTATAAGAGATTTGGGTTAATCTATTTGTACATAATGGATTACTCATTCTCACATAATGCGCGGGATCCGTGTGTATTAGAAAATTCTGACAATGTGGTCCAATCTCTATTGTGAGTAGTAGGTAAAAAATTCGGTAAAAAAATTATGTGCATGTAGCATGATCCAAAAGATTTTTACACTATATCATTACCTATATGAAAAAGAAAGATAGTGCAAGTAGAATTGTTAGAGATCAAATACTTGTTTGGTCTTATAGGTTTCTCATTGTATCTTATTCTTTCGAAACTCATTTTTCTTTATTCTCATTTTTAACTACACATTCACAAAATAAAGTATTCTACACATAAATTAGATACTTTTCCATACTTTCTAATCACACATGCTCAAAAAATCACTATTTAAAACACTATTTTTCCAAAAAAAAAAAAATATTGTTGGAAATTCAGCTAACGCAATTGAAAGAATAAATAAAAATAATAGAAAATAAAAGCAGTAGATGAAACGAGGTATGCCAAAACAAATCTCCTTAAGACATATTTCGCCTCCCAACAACGTGCAAACGGAATTATGGACGTCTGTCTCCCAAGATACAACGCTTCTTCTAAAGTCGATACTGCACAATACCAACCTTCTCGGTCGAACCAAGAAATGATCGCACTTGAACGGAATATATATGAAAGAACATAACAGAATAGAGAGAGAGAGAGAGAGAGAGAGAGGATTTAGAAATTAATAGAATTTAATTGATTTGGTGTATCTAAAAACAAATCTGGAGATCTTTATTTATAGAGATTGAAGTGTCTCCTTGAATGTGTGTGTGACATTTTATGAACTAGTCTGATCCGTCTTAGCCATTAGATTGCACTATTTCATGAACTAACGGCCCAAATTAAATCATGAAGTGTAGTATTAGAATCCCACATTGCTTGAGAAAATATAAACGATCCACTTAATAAGGTGGGGGCAATCCTCCCCTAATAAGCCGATTTTATTAGGTGGAGTTATGTCCAATATTCTTAACATGGTATCAGAGCCCATTATGCTCCAACGAGCGATTCGATCCCGTTAAGACCCCAAAAAGTGAGCACATGGATTTTAAGATTAGTCTGCTCAAACGAGCCACCATCTTGCGGAGGCGTGTTAAGGGATATATATCCCACATCGATAAATGATGTTGACACAAACTAATTAATAAAGATATTGGGCCACTCCTCTTAACAAAGTTGACCTTTTAAGATGTAACCCCAAATCTTAACATGTTGTGTCCATTCATCATGTCTATTCACCAATTTCTGAACAGTCCCCAGCCATGCAGATGCCACGCGTACGTCCAACTGAACCAACTGCCACGCTGAAAGAAGTGACACAACTTGTTACGTGTGTGCCACCTAGGATGCCAACACATCAAGTCTCCCGTTGCCATGTTATCGAACCATGAGTCCATTTCTGAAAACTATAAGACTCCCCAACTCCTCGCGATGCGTACGTGCAAAGTGCGTCTCGAAAGCGCTCAATGCGAACTTTTCAACGTGCGCAGGCTGAGGCGGGGGCGCGACGCTAGTGATGCAAAGCACCACTCTAGTGGCGGCTAGTTTGCTAGCCTTGGTTAGCCAAAGGTAGCCAAGTTGTAGGTCACTTATTAAATTATAACTTATACACATATCCCACCATATAAAAGTCTTATTTCTGCCCCCGGGGCACATCCAAGTTGGTAAAGGAAGGGCATTGTTGGGCTTGCAATCTCAGCGTAGGGGAGTTCGATTTCTGGTTGGAGTAGCTGAGTGATGTAATAATCAATAAGGGGTACTCAAACCTTGGTCAACTTGGGCATAATCCACGGTTTACCTCCGCCGTTATTGAGGGGCCTGTGGCTGGTGGTCCAGGAAATTAGTACGGCTAAACTGGGACACCTGGGTAACAAAAAAAAAAGTCTTATTTCTTGTAAATTTTCGATGTGAGATTCATTACCATATATAAGACATTTAAAATGAATTTATCAATTTGTGGGCTTATATTGGAAACTTTTCCAATTCACACAAATTAATTACAATGATCCACATCATTCAAATATCATATTTAATGACCCAACATAATCAATTAATTCCAACAAAAAATACCCCACCAAACAAGGATAAGATGTTAATTACGAATTTAATAGTCGATAGAAGTTCTACAATATAAAAATATAGTTGACTACATATATTCCGTCCTTTTTTGCCTTTTGTTTATAGTTTGTTTATAATTCGTCAAATAATTTTATACCATGAACCACTGCATCACTTATTCACCGCTCATATCATTTGTTTATAATTTAAATATTTTAAAATCCCCTAACAAAAAAGGTATAACTTATAAGAGTAACATGACAAATCTTATATTCACATACAATCATGGTACCAAAAATTGTAATTTTTTTTATTTTAAAAAATTGCAATTATTTTGGTATTAAGTGAAATGCTTTTATTTGATGCAGAAAATATTTATGAATATTATTTAAAGTGAAACTATAAGAGGAAGTATAGGAAGGCATGAAAAGAAAAAGCAAAACAAATAAAATAAAATTATATATATATATATAACAGACCGGTACTCAGATTATCAAGAAATAGTAGGTTGGTCCTCAGACAAATATTTTGATAGCCCCAATTCTCAACCTTTCATTTTTGTAATTTGGATCCCAATATTTAATAGAAAACCTCAGTTGTTTTGTCAAATAATAAGTTGATTTACATTAATATTAAAAAAAATTATAATCAAAAGTTGTGTTTTAATCAAAAATAAAGGTAAAATTGTTCAATGAGCACTCAAGCGCTCAGAATTGCACTGCAGCCATCAAATAATAGGTTGAGGACTTACTTTCTACATTTCTAAAAGAATAAGGACTCCAATTGTAATTATCCCCAAAAAATAATAGTAGAAAAGTGTGGGCCAACCCTCACCGGCCAAACGCGCCCTATTTCTCCCACTTTCAAAAGTTTCAACATTTGACTCGCATTTCAACTTTATTTCGCGTAAATTTCAGGATCATTTCACTTTTGCATTTCACAGTTTCTCATTTTCATCTACATTTCCATGTTTAAAACTCTCTTAATCCTCGATGGCTTTCTCTCGCTACAGCGCAACGAGGTCCCTCTTTTTCTCCCTCTTGATCTTTCTATAGATACAGTATACATGGGTACATGACTGTCTGCCGCTCTCTCTCTCTTGGCTTTTTGTAAATTGTACCATGAAGATCACTATCCTTTTCATTTTCTCTGATTATTTCTGAAGTAAGAGATCACTGAATGAGTGAATGGCCCAATACTACAGGCCTCAGATCTATGCGAATAGCTTCCATTTTTTGATCATCTGTAAGTTTTGCTAGTTGGGTCAGTGTTTCTTAGGGTAATTTATTGGCTTGAGCTACTCAAGGGAGTTGGTTGGCTGTAATCTCTGTGGATTGAGCTTTTTTCTCTGTACTGTTAAATTTTTTAAGACGTGTCTTGCGAATTATGAAAATACTTGCTGTAGATTTTATTTTTTTTTTGGCGATAAAGTATGATTATGTAAGTGATTATTTATTATCTGTTTGGAATTTGTTCTTATGGAATTATCTTTTAGCTGATTTAATATGAATTTAGATCTTATCTATTGCACTTCTAAAATTGGGGAAAGAATATTCAGTAGGCATATAATTGGGGTAAATCAGGAGATTTTTTCTCTGGATTGTATGAGTCCATTTTAGTGTTATCATGCACTGAAATAGGGAAAATAATATTTATTGTTTTTGTCTGTGGGAAAAAAATATCTGTGGATTGTCTCTCTTCATTGTAAAGGAGTCTAATTTGGTAGTATCAATAAATTGTAAAACTGCTTAAAAAAGTTTTTATCTTTTGCCTTTCATTCTATAATTATCAAAAGGTTCTCAAAAACCATTTTCTGAGTGTGTGTAATATATGTGAAATCTTATTGTTGACAGTTTGTGGAGACGAGACATAAGTTTAGTTGCTCGCACAAAATTTTCTTTTTTGCATTTTCTATTGAGACTTGCTGTCTTTAATGCTGAAAATATGTATAAATTTACTTTAAGGTCTCATGGGAAGGGATCTTTTGTATATAAAAGGGTCTATTTTCCCAATCTTAGTGTTTGCATTTTGTTGTTAAGCAATTTTTGAATAGAGTCCGAACGTTTCCATGCATTTGGTTGGTCTGTTTCTCTAAGAGAGTCTCGATCTTTTACATTGTGAATTTCTTAACTTTTTTATTGGATATGGTAGCCCCTGTCCTAATTAAGTTTTTGTTTGGTTGACTTGCAGTTGATTGAAGCATGTGCACTGGCCCAGGGCAATCAAATTCCAATTCGATCACTGCTCCATCTATCTTTGCTACCAATTCTAGTTATATGATGGATACGAGGAAGCTAACTGTAGATACCGAGGATTCTTTTTCCAGTTTACTTGAATTTGCTGCTAATAACGATGTTGGTGGTTTCAAGAGATCCATTCAGTATGATTCTTCTGGAATCGATGAGGCTGGACTGTGGTACATTCGCAAGAATGGTTCGAAACAGGTTGCCCATGAGGAAAGAACACCATTAATGATCGCTGCTACTTATGGCAGTATAGATGTGTTGAAGTTTATAGTTGCTCAATGTGGGGTTGATTTAAATCGATCTTGTGGCACAGACAAGTGTACTGCACTTCATTGTGCTGCATGCGGTGGCTCTGTCAATGCATTTGATATTGTTAATCTGCTTATATCAGCTGGTGCTGATCCAAACATTGAGAATGCAGATGGCCAGCGTCCAGATGATGTGATTGTTTGTCATCCAAAGCTTCCGGGTGCTAGAGCTGCTCTTGAGGAATTACTTGTGAACAATTGTTCTGGTGGATTTGCTGGCAATTGCAATTTACAGGTATCCGTATCTACTTCAAATGCATCTTCACCCCACTTGTCTTCATCACCAGATCATAGGTCGCCTTCACCAGCAGACTCGGTATCATCGCCCGTGGCATCGAAGTTCAATGACGTTCCTTCTAATTTTACGTCAGAGAAGAAAGAATATCCAGTGGATCCATCTCTTCCTGACATCAAGAACAGCATCTACTCAACTGACGAGTTTCGTATGTTCTCATTCAAGGTCCGTCCTTGTTCAAGGGCCTACTCTCATGATTGGACTGAGTGTCCTTTTGTTCATCCTGGAGAGAATGCTCGCAGAAGAGATCCAAGAAAGTACCATTATAGCTGTGTCCCTTGTCCTGATTTTCGCAAGGGTGCTTGTAGGCGAGGGGACATGTGCGAGTATGCACATGGCGTGTTTGAGTGCTGGCTACATCCTGCTCAGTACCGAACAAGGCTATGCAAGGATGGCACTAGCTGTGAAAGACGGGTGTGTTTCTTTGCACACAAACCGGAGGAGCTTCGCCCCTTGTATGTCTCCACTGGGTCTGCTGTTCTTTCTCCGAGGTCAGCTGCCTCGGCTGCAAGTGTCATGGATATGGCTGCTGCTCTAAGCCTTTTTCCTGGCTCACCCTCGTCACACTCTCTGATGATGTCGCACTCAGCTGGAGCTTGGCCCCAACCAAATGTCCCAACCCTTCATCTGCCTGGAAGTAATCTCCAATCAAGCCGACTTAGATCTTCCCTTTGTGCACGGGACATTCCACCTGAGGATTTGAACATGTTGCAGAATTTTGATGCTCAGCAACTAGTTCTGAATGACATGGCCTGTTTTGCACAGTCACAGTCTAATTGTGCTTCTTTGAATCGTTCTGGTCGGTCCAATGCTTTAACTCCTTCCAATCTTGATGAGCTCTTTTCTGCTGAGGTTACCTTGTCACCCAGATACTCTGATCAGGCAGTGGCTTCTGGGATTTTCTCTCCAAGGCATAAATCAGCTGTTCTTAATCAGTTTCAGCAGCAGCAGACCCTGCTTTCACCTGTCAATGCTAATGTTTTTTCTCCTAAAAATGTTGAACACCCCTTGTTTCAGGGCTCCTTTGGTGTATCATCTCCAAGGATGTCACCACGAAGCGTGGAGCCCATTTCCCCAAGGAATGCTCGACTCTCTTCCTTTGCTCAGCACGAGATGCAGCAGCAGCAACCATGCAGCCTCAACTCCTGGGATCTTGGATCCAATGTTGCCCCGAATGTAGGGTCTCCTAGGAACACTTGCTCTAAATGGGGATCATCTCCTCGTGGAAAAGTTGATTGGTCTGTTAATGGAGATGATCTGGGCTGTTCACAGAAATCTTCGTATGAAGTAAATAATAACAATGGAGGGGAGCCCGACCTCTCATGGGTGCAATCTCTTGTCAAAGAATCACCACCAGAGATGATGGAAAAACGTGCTGCACCATCCGGTGAGGGTTTGAAATCCAATTCTCAAAATGACTCTGTTGATCATTCGGTTTTAGGAGCTTGGCTCGAGCAGATGCAACTCGATCAGTTCGTAGCCTAGTAAACATGACTTGATTTCTTTTTCATATAGACAATCAAGGCTTTTAGGAAATATATATATTTTTTTTGCATTGTTTTTTTTTGCTGGTTGGGAAGGTGAAATGGAGAAAGGAATAGCAACAATGGAGTTTCAGAGACTTTCAAGGTTACAATGGGAGGCTAAAATAGATTACAGTTTTTATTTTTCTTTCCTTTTTCCCAAAAGGTGTAATCAATTTTAGTTATTTATTGATTATTACAGCAGAAATTTTCAGTTGTAATCTGGGCTGTATTAAAGAAACCTAGTTCATGTATTTTATGAAGGGGTACTAACAAAAATATTTTTAAAATTAGGGGTGTTTTGAAAAATCATGTGAAAGATTTTTAGGAAGTAAAAAATATTGTGTAAAATAAAAAAGTGACAAAAATTGTCACTTTTTTAAAAAAA
>CAIGRS010173925.1:0-17982 GCA_903798395.1 Fraxinus floribunda | reverse complement strand
TGTTAGTAATAGGTTGGTATATCTTAGGAAAGAACATTTAACGTATTAACTTTATCGATTGTAAAAAATGCATGAATTGAATAGAACTATTATTGAGAATTGAAATAGATGGAAATAGGGGGATTCACAATTCCAATACAAGCATCCATATATTAAATAAACACTTTTACTTGTTTTGTTAGTTTAGGATTAGTATAAAAAACATATAAACCATTTATTTTGATATTACCACATTTCGAATTTAATAGTAGCTATTAAACTACAAATTATACCTTATTCCTCGTGGGAACGATACTTTTAACTCATAAATCTTATTACTTGTCAATGATCCCGTACACTTGCGGGTTTTGCACGAACATAGCTTACTACCAATTCAATTTATACGCGATCTAAAACATGATTTTGTTTCTTTTAGGGTGTGTTTGATTACGAGTATGAAATTTGCATGAAAATAAAATAAATTCTAGGCAATTCAATTGTCTAGAACTTATTCATGTGGAAATTATTAGTTAAATGTGCTTGATTGATTTAGTTTTCAATTTAGAAAATATTATATTTATCTAATTTTAGTGGTGGGTAGACGACAGAGAGAAAGAGATAGTGAATTATCTGAAAAATAAAAACCACATCTCCCTAAAAAAATATTTTCATTGCTTTTAAGAAAAATATGGTCACATGATCAAAAGTAGGAAAATATTTTCCGTGGAAAAAATTGTCAATTAAATAGCACAAAAGTAGAAAATTAGGTGAAAAATATTGGTAATTAAACGCACCATTATAGTGTTTCGCTCATTTCATTATAAAGTAAGAATAAGATAGTTATGTTCTAGTAGTGGAGTATCTAGCTGTACCACAAACTATCACTAAATTACTTCATTAGTTTTGATTGTAATTATAGGAAATGGGAACCATACAATTCTTTAGATGCTTGTACATTGTGACAACTGAAGCGCTATCCTAATTGCTCATAATGATATGTTCAAGAGTGTATAGAGCCACTGTTTGGGTTCCATTTTCATGAAAATTTGTGAAAAATGTTTTGGAGTAATGATTTGATCATATTAGCATTAGTGCAGTGGGCGAAATCTATGTAAACGAGATATGCATATGCATATATACCTCACCTCATTTTATTTTCTTCAAACTTTTACGTTTCAGTGAGTCGCATTTCATGCATAATTTGATTCGCATATCGCCATATTTTGATTTCAGTAAATCAAAATTATATTTGACATTTGGCATCAATAAATCATGATTTTATCTTATTTGCACGCACGTGCTTTTAATTAAAAGAAATATAACTATGCACTATTTATCCAACATAAAACATATTGAAAACTATTTTCAATTTATTCGTCAACGTACTATATTAGGAGTGAAAGTAAATCTACAGCAAATCACAGTATTCCAGCCCACACACATCTAAACAAGCTTAACAAAGGGCCTGACTTTTGGACTTGCCCCGGATGGATCATACAGTCAGTAGAGCAATTTTTAATGCAGAGGTTCACCATGAAAGTGCAACTGTAGAGCATACTTATGTTTCTACTCAGATCTTACTCCATATCACTCAAATCTATAATTACTTTGTAGCTTCTGAAATTAAGTAGGACTTGAAAGATTTTTAGAAGAACGTGATGTATATAAAAACATACTGATTATTATTGATAACTTCATATGATTTACAATGAGGAAAAGATCTCCTTATATAGAGGAAAAGAGCATCACACAACACTTACATGTTTCCGACATAATGGACACGTGTCATTATTTTACACATAGTACAAACTTTTCTGACTCACCTTATCTTTCTTTTAAAAAAGAAAGATTCTTATCCTGACACCTAGAGCAATTCAATAATTAAAGTAACAAATTATAAATGGACAAACAAACATTAATAAAGTAGAGATACAAATTTTAATAAAGTAGAAATAGTGCTTTCTTTGTCTTGTAATGTCATGGCGTGTCAAGATTCATGGAGTCTTCTGAACATGAGGGTAAGCCATGTTGATTTAGCCAAGGTGTGTTGATGTCTTGAGTTTTACTTGGCCATGGATCCTGTGAATCTTGGAATATACTGTCATTATAATTAATTTGAGGAAAATGTTCATTTGTTTGGCTTGATCTTGTGTTTTGTGATTTTTTCTTGCTTGATTTTTCTTTTTCTTTTCCTTTTTGCGTTGGATTCCACCAGGGATCTGCATGTAGGTCATTTACAATTTTTTCTATTTCCTTTTCAAGAAATGTTTTTTCCTTTTTATGCTATGGTCCAAACTGTCAATAAGTTTTCCTGAAATGTCAATTTGTGTTTTTCCTTTGCGGCGTCCTTCTGTAGTCTTTTCTGAAAATTTTGATGTTTCACCAAGACTTTGTGTAGGTCTTCCCTGATACAGCTATCCAAATTGATAATCAAAAGCAAAATCATATTCTAGATCTATATCAGTGTGAAATCTTTGAAGATGTGTTTCTTGATAGACTTGAATATCTTATTGGATCTTTAGAGTGTAATCCACTGGTAAAGTTTCCCATGGCACGTCATTTTCATAATCTGGCCAAATTTGTGGAGGAATTGTCTAATTAATTTCTGTCATACGCCTTTGGAATTCTCAAAATTCTTTTGGGCAGTGATCCCAATTTTGATGTATGTGAATTGTTGAACTGCATACTCCTTAACATGAGAAAAATGAGTATATGTTCTCGCTTAAGTGAAATAACATTGTCTTTGAAAAATTAAAATCACATAAACATTGTTTTTAAAAGTTTTGAGATCTTTAAATTTCAAAGAAAATGCTTGAAACATTTTTATCCATAGTGAAATTGGATAGAACCATTCAAAAAACTTTTTTTCAAAATGATCAACTGTTATGTATGAAAAATCCAAATTCATTTGACAAAACAAATCTAGTGCATCAGTGACATGAAAAGAAATTTCAATTTGCCAAAACTCTAAAAGGTAACAGAGAAAACAAATAGTTTCTTTTGAAAATCTTAGTGCAGTGTACTTTGGATCAAAACGGAAAAGTGTGAAGAATGTTTTGATGAAATTCAAGACCACCAAGTGTCTCAAAACCAGTCTTTCTTATCACAATGGATTGATATTTGAGCACGAGATCTTAGGATCTATATTTGAGTTTTCGTTCTTATGAGTTCATTGAGTTAGGAGGGAAAATCTCAATGTGAGGAAAGGAATTTGAGGATTTTGAATCCATCATATAGATGATTGGAATGGAAAAAGAACGAATGGGAGAAATTTTTAGTTTGGAAAGAAGATCTGGTAATAGGTTGTGTTTTCCTTTGAAATGTTGGACATCAAAGTCAAAGTTTGAGAACCATTATGCCCACCTAAGAAGTTGTAAATTTGGAATAAGTTTTCTCTTAAAAGAGACCATTTTTTGGAAAAGCTGACATGTCCATTTCTACAAAGAGTTTATGTCCAATGAGATGGAACTGGAATTTTTCAATTCCTCTTTTTACTGCAAGAATCTATTTGAAGGTAGAATGATAGTGCTTTTCTAATTCTGTGAATGAACCACTTTTATATCCATGAATTCTTCTCTTTCCATCTTTTTCTTCAAATAAGATTGATGCCTAGAAACAATCACTTGCATCTATTTGAAGGATGTATTTTCCATCTGTAGGGACCTGGCAAGCTGGAAGATCTTTGACCTTTTATTTGATGGTTTTGATTGCTTCAGTTTGAGATCATGACCAAAGAGGAGAATCATGTTTGAGCATGAGTTGTAGTGGCCGAATGATTGATGAAAGATGATCAANGACCTGGCAAGCTGGAAGATCTTTGACCTTTTATTTGATGGTTTTGATTGCTTCAGTTTGAGATCATGACCAAAGAGGAGAATCATGTTTGAGCATGAGTTGTAGTGGCCGAATGATTGATGAAAGATGATCAATAAAATCTGTCATGTAATTAACTACTCCAATAAACTGTTGAACTTCCTTTTTTGTCAAATCTTTATCTGGAAACTTAAGACGTTCTTGGCCAACATGAGGCTGGAGTGAATACTAACCATCTTTAATATACATGCCTAAGAAATCAACTTCTTTAACACCAATCACCATTTTCTTTTGAGAAAGCGTAATACCATAATTCTTAACAAGATCTGTAAATTTGGAGAGTAGATTGGTGTGGGATTCTTCATCTTCAGAGAATAATAAGGTATCATCAATATAAACCAAAGCTGTATTCAATAATGAATCAAAGATTCTTGTCATTGCCTTCTGGAAGAGAGAATGGGCGGTCTTTAGACCAAAGAGCATAACCATCCACTTATAATTATTTGGAATGCAGAACGTTGTTTTATGTCTTTCTTCAAATTTAATTCCCGATTGCCAAAAACCTGCTTTAAGATCAAATTTTGAGAAAATCATTGCCTGAGAAAAATCTGCAAACATCGTATTTCTATCTGGAAGAGGAAATGTATCATCTACAAGGAAAGTGTTCAACGCTTGTAGTCAATGACCAATCTGAGTTTTTCTCGAACTTGTTCACTCCTTTTGTTAATATAAAATGCTTGACACACCATTGTGAGGTTGTTGGTTCAATAAGACCTTTAGTTTGTAGTTGAGCGAGTTCTTTAGTGGCTAATTGAAGGTGTTCTAGGTTCATTCCAAGATGGCTGGCTTTTGTGGGATTGACATCTTCATTTTTCTTGAATGGAAGAGAAATGAAAAATTCTAGATTTTTCTAAAGTGGTTTTGTGCATTTGGTGAGAAGATCTAAGTGAGATTCTACACCACAATCTCAGATTAATGTATCTATAATATTTGGAATGGTCATGGTAAAGTATGTGGTCATTTGTATGTAAGGTTGAAAATAGGACTTGTATCTAAGACCATTTGGGCAAGGAATAACATTCTTTTCCCACATTTGTTTGATAATATCCTATGCAATGATAATATATTTACGAGGTAAAGAAGAACCTAGTAACTTGTGAGTAATATCAAGTT
Source organism: Fraxinus floribunda (assembly GCA_903798395.1). NCBI lineage: Eukaryota > Viridiplantae > Streptophyta > Magnoliopsida > Lamiales > Oleaceae > Fraxinus > Fraxinus floribunda. The sequence goes on along the minus strand of CAIGRS010173925.1, from coordinate 13,017 downwards.
CAGGAAAGAATTGGATTGTGACAGGTTTGCTGATTATTTCAGTTGAAAAAATGTCTCCATTTGCTGCTTCGAAAATTTACAGATGATTTTTCCACATGCGATCAGGAAGAATAGCAAGATTAAGAATTGAGCATGCTGCGGCAGTGTCAAACAGTGTGGAAGCTGTTATGGGCCTTTCATATTTTCCTATAAAGAGTTTTACTTCGATCATTGGCACCGAAATGGATAAAAAGACTAGATTCACAATTTGCATGCCATAACATTCTTCCGCATCATTAGATTCATCAGAAAGACTTTCATCAAAATCATATTCAAGAACAAAGACAGTTTCATGTGTTTGTTCATCTTCTTCAGAAAACAGAGATTCCTGATCATCATCACCATAGTCAATTTTTGAGATTCGTGAAGATTTGGTGAAGAATTTTCTCCTTCTTTCTGTTAGGACAACTTTTGCATAGTGACATTTCTTTCCACAGATAAAACGTCTGCTTCCTTTGTTCTTTGAGAATTTGTGCCTTAAGAATCTTTTCTTTCTTTGAAAAGGATTAAGAGGAGCTTCTCTATGAAAAAACTTCATTCTCCTTTTATGAAATTTTTTCTTTCCTCTACAATCACAATCTTTCATAGAACGATTGCATTTAATCTACAAATAAGGCTTATCACAAGCCTTTTCCAAATTTTTGCCTGTAGCATTGATTTATTTGAGGAAAGCATTTTGATTACAAAGTTTTTTAGTATCTTCATGATACAATTATGAAGTTCACCAAAAGTTGTAGCATTTAAATGTTGTCCTCTCATTTCCACTGTTCTCAAAGTTTCTTAACCAAGAGGCTGAGGAATTGATTCCCGATAAGCTTGTTTGGTGTTGGTATCATCCATGCCACCAATAAGATAATACCGTTGTGCAACATTACTGAAGTGCTTTTCAAGGTCTTTTGGATTATATGAACACTTTTATTTGAAAAATTCTTCTCTGGTATTCTCCTTGTCATTATCAGATTTTCCACAAAATTCTCAATATAAAGAATTTATAAAAGAATATGTGGTATTTGACTCCTTAGTAAATTGAAGTTGCCTGTATTTATCCATTAAATCATACCAATCTATGAGAAATCATGTAATCCTTGTCCAAAAAGCTTTTATGACATTTGTATGAGTCATGTTTGGCTTTTGAAGTTTTGTAGTACACCAGGCTTTCATTTCTTGTAGTCTGTATTTCCACTGTGATGGAGGAATGTCATCAAAAGTGAATTTTGGTGAAGAAGCACTATTTAAAGAATAGTAATTGTTTGTTACTTGAGTTTCAATCATATCTTCATCAAGTACCTCTGGTTCTTCAACAATGGGTTCGGTTGGATATTGAGTTTGAGATTGACCTGTTGGTGCTTGATCATCCATATAGAAAGGAGAATTATCATTTACAGACTCATCAGAGAGTTTTTCAGAAGATTCAACAAACTCAGATTCAGAACTAATATTATTTGTTATAGAGTGAGCAGGAAGGGAGTGTGTGGTTTGGTTGTGAGTTTGTTGAGGGAAAGTAGAAATATGATTTTTGATCATCATTTGAGGCTGTTTTGAAGGATTGGTGATGGAAATTATTGAGAATAACAAGATTGTGTTTGACTGAAAACAGTAGATCCGATCTTGTTCGAGGGCATGGGTAGTTTTTTTCTTTTGTTCCCACTCTTCAGGAGTGAAAATAGTAGAGTTAGATCCTTGGTAATTAGAGAAGTATAAAGGTCCTGATTGAGAAGATTGTATGTTAGAGAAGAACGAAGGATAGTATGGTGTCGATGGTGGGATCATTGGATTTGACTCAAGAGAAGCAAGTTGAATTTTCAGTTTTTGATTTCTCTTTCTTGAGCATCAAATGGTAGTTGATTTTGTAGAAGGTTCAATATATCATTGTGTAGCATTTCGATTTTTTATTTGCAGGCTTGAAGAGGGGTGAGAATAGTCTAAGTCCGCTGTTGTAAAGTTCTTTCAATTTTCTGCTGACTTTGGTCAATCTTCTTTAACAAAGCATTTTGTTGTACTGCATTTTCTGAATGCCAGTTTAAAGATGCTTTTGCTGTTGAAAGCGGTTGCACCGATCCATTTGATCTCCTAGTGCTTGAATTCTTGATTTTTCAAGAATGAGTAGAATGATCTTTATCAAAAAAATTTATGGAAGGAAACTTTTCTTGAGTAGGGGGATGAAACATCGCCATAGGAAAAGGAGATCGGCGGATTATCATTCCAATCCCATTTCTTATGATATCTGCTGCAATCATCATCATCATCATCATTATCCCATCCAGTATGAATTATGGGATCATCATTTCTGGGTGTTGCAGTATATTTGACATAGTAATCAAATTTGCCTGATGGCTCTCCAAGTAATCCAACTTCTAGATCATATCATAAAAAGCTTTATGTAATTTTCTTTGACTGCTTCACTTGGATTTCTTTCTTTGGAGGGGAGAATCATCATCAATTTCTCCCACTAGACAATTGGGGCAGGAGCAAACATCCTAGAAAATATGTCCACTATCATCTATTATGTTGTATATTGACCTTCCATTTGCATCAAAAGCATAAATAGGAATTTCTTTCTCTGCATATGCAAACTGTGTGGGAAAACATGAAGGTCTTTTTGAGACAACATCCCTTTTGAAGGTGATCTCAACATCTCCATTTGATCTTTTTATGAAAAAAGGCTCTATAGATTGTATTATTCAAATTTTTGTTTTCCATGTGAGCTTGTTCATAACTTGTGATCCATGTCTCGGGGATGATTTTTAAGTAACTCTGAACGAGGAATTTGCCTGGGGACATAAGTACAACTAGGAACAAGATCTGACTCTACATGAAGAAGTAAAGCATCGTCCGTTCCTTGAGATTGTGCAAAATCAAGGGAATGATTTTGTATTATGCACACCATCTGATAATGAAGAGCAGCTGCGTATGTGAACTTGGACTTTTAAGGCAATAACAATGGATCAGATATAGGCATGTTGAAATTTGGAAACATTGTGGCCAAAATAGTTTTAGCATTGAGAATTGTTTCTACAGTTCCTGTGCAAGAAACGAATATCCAATAAAGTAATTCTTGAAACTGTAGGTAGACATTTTCTTCCATGAAGAGTCAAGGCAAATCTAATAGCTCCAAAGTGGAGATGAGTAATAACCATACTCTTGAAAAATGAGAAGGTAATTTCAGTGTAACAAACTGTTCTTTTTCTGTAGCGGGCAAAACATGTTGATCAAACTTTGAGGCTTGAACAAATTCCTTGGCTTGGGATTTTAGAGGTGAAATAAGGCTACGGGCAGTTTTATTGATAGACTGGCGGGGTTTTGTGTAAGGGAGGTACGGATTTACAAGAGGTAAGTCTGTGAGTGGAACTTTATCAGATTCAAAAAGATAGGATATCTCATAGAGATATTTCATTTTAGAAGTATTGGATTTTCTAAAGCAAGAAGAAGAAGAAGAAGAAGAAGAAGAAGAAGACGATTTAGGTAGGGAAAAAGGATTAGAGCTTTCTCGAGATGACATAATTAAAAGAAGATATTCTTCCTTAATTTCTTCCCATACTTAGTAACATAAACTATCACGATATGAGTAAGATAGCTCCTTCACCAGGAATATTTTATACTTTATTGAAAATTTGGAAAAGTAACATAAACTGGGGTGGTGCTTATCACAATTATTGACCTTACAACTAATAATTCATTTTGATTAAGGTTGTAAACGCTGAAAAGGATTACGGCTCATTATTAATATAAATTTTACTGAGTAGTGGTGTTGGTTTAAGTTGTCTGAATTTATCAACTGGGAAATTTTTTGATGTCAAAGAGGAAAAGAAAATTGAAAAAATAATGTTATATAATATTAGTAGTTTTTGGTAAACTCACTATAATGTTGTTCCATGAGTTGTGTTATACTGACTATGTAACAGTGAGAGGTATTTTGTTGCATAAATCGATTTTGAACACCCCTATTATTTGACAGTGAGGTCTAAGAAATATTGTTGTCTTATTTCTCTTTAGTCTTATTTTTTGAAGTAAATTCAACCGAACATATTCGGAAATTAAAATCCCTCTGAAGGTTCTTAAGAAAATATCCGTAACCTAATATTGATGTATGACCATGCAACATAGGCACCCACAAGAAAATGACAATCCCATTATGATAAAATTTCCACTATTTGAGTAGTATGTTTGAAAATGGTTTTCGGACTGTCGATTTAACGTTTAGGGTCCACAGAATTCTAGAAACCTACTTTTACTCTTTACAATATTGGGACAATTATTCACGTATATGATATAAATAAAGTAATATTATTAACAATAATTGTTAAAATAAATAACAAATTTATATAGTTTGGTTCGACGATGGGAGCACAGTTTTTCTAATATTGTTCAAGTATTACTCATCTCTCCGCAAAAACTAAAATTAGCACGTAATAAAAAAATATGGTTTCCATGAAATGTGTGGTTCAAAAGTTGTGAGTTCCTTAAAATATGTGGTTAAAATTAATTGTTGACTTTAACTTTGATTAAAATCTGAATTTTTTTTTCTACCAAACACGTTCGGCTATATTGTCGTTAATCAACAATCTGATAAGTTATGAAACATTATTATTGCCATTGTACGGAGTCCATATGTAGATCAACCTTCACAATATGGTCCACGTGAGATTTAGATTTATATCTCAACATAATCACCAATTCAACATTTGATTGAGGATTCTGTTTGGGAAAATAAGTGATTTGTGTGTAAATTATCGATTAACATAAAACATTAAAACAATATAAATATAAGAAGTGAGTTATAAACCAATAATTAAGGAGTCACGTCAAAGATATTATCCTAAAATCATGTGACCTCCCTTTCATACACATAATTTCAACACTGCACGAATCCAAGATAAAATTCTTCTAACTTACAGTTTGCTATCTTTTTATGAGCACGACCACAGAAAAATAAGTTGTCAAAACTATAGAACGATAGTATGAAAATGTTCATAGGGATAGTGTAAAATTTAATCCACATATTAATCCATTTAAAATAAGTTACACTCCCAAAATTCACCCGATGGCTAGTTACATAGTGAACAACAGTTGCAGAGGAAGGCAACTACCACCAATCACCTCCACCCAAGAGGACGATGTAGGTAGTGGTGGCCTGCAATGGATGCTGGTAGACAACGACAGCTCCGTCCCCATTCTCTTTTGAACTAATTTTGATAAGATGATTGTGGACCATGAATTGACTCCCGTAAACATCCCTTTGTACGGTTTCATCTCATTCCAAGGGGAAAAATGACTCTTGTGGTGGAAATGGGTGCACCATCTCAAACAGCCTTCAATTTCATGGAATTCTTGGTAATGGATAATCGATCCACATATCACAAGGTATTGGGAAGAGCAACCTTAAAAGACTTATGGGCAACAACATTCGTTCATCACTAGTGCATAAAATTCCCAACCGAGCATGGGATAGCCACGTTAAAGGTAATCACATGGGAGCACGAGAGCGCTACGTAAACCCCATAAGGAAAGCTGAGCCAAGGGATGTCAACATGGTGGTGATGGATATTTATGGAAAGATAATGAAACAGATGCCCTCGATCAAAAGTTTATATTTGACAAGTTGGACCATCGCGTTATCGAATCAAAATTCCAAACAATGCTAGTACAAGAACTGTATAGCTTCCATGTTGATCCTCGAAGATCCTACTAAGGCATTGCATGTAGGAAAAGACTTGCCACCTGAGGCTAAGGAAAAGTTTGAAAGCTTCCTATGTAAAAATCTTGATGTCTTTGCTTGGAGGCACGAACACATGATTGGCATTGACCGAGATGTCAGCTGCTACCACCTGAAAATTGATTCCATGGTTGCTCTGCATAGACAAAAGAAGAGAGCCCTCAATACAAAAAGATATTAGGCCCTAAAGGAAGAAGTGCAAAAACTAATGAGCAAAGGTTTCGTCAGGGAGGCCACTTACCCGAAATGGATCTCCAATCCAATCTTGGTAAAGAAACAAAATGGTAGATGGAGAGTACGCATCAATTTCTCCAACCTTAACCAAGGCTGTCCTAAGGAATACCTCTTTCGTCACTAATAGATACCTCTATTGCTATAGAGTAATGCTCTTTGGGTTGAAAAATGCCGGGGCCACCTATTAGAGAGTTGTCACAAGACGTTTCCTGACATCATTGACAAAACAATGGAGGTATACATGAATGACATGCTCTTGAAGAGTTTGAAAACAAAGGACCATGTGAAGCACTTAAATGAAACTTTCCAGGTACAAGATGAGGTTAAATACACTTAAGTGGGCATTTATGTTACCTCCTAAAAGTCCCAAGGTTAGATGGTGAACCAGAGGCCATAGAGGTCAACTTGGAGAAGATCAACGCCTTGATCAAATTGAGGTCCCCTCAAAAGCCGAAAGAGGTACAAAGCTTAACTAGGCATGTGGCAACTTTGAGCCATTTCGTCTCAAAAGTCACCGACATGTACCTCTCTTTCTTTAAGATCCTCAAGGGAGGAAAAAAATTATAGTCGACAAAGGAGTGCAAAGATGTCTTCCAGGAGCTGAAAAAGCTTCTAGGACAGGTCCCCTCCTCTTAAAACCTAAGGCTTATGAGCCCCTACAACTCTATTTGATGGTATTCGATGAAGCCATCAACTCAGTTCTCTAAGAGAAGAAGGTACCCACCTTTCCTGTTTAATATGTAAGTAAGGCACTCCTACGAAACCACCACGTAGAACCCATTTGTAGATGATTCCTCCGGATAGGCGGCCTAGAAGCAGGTGTGTTTCTAGCTAGCCCTGAAGGTCATAAGCTTAATTGCTCGTTGAGGTTTGAATTTAAAGCTAGTGGTTGGCCAAGTTAACGACAACTTCACCTCGAGGGACAAGGGTATGGCTACTTACCTCAAACTGGTAATGAACCTACTCCCATCTTTCTAGAAGTTTGAGTTAGCGCAGATCCCACGCATGGAAATTGCGTACGCCGACGCCATGTCAAAGTTTGCTAGTAGTAAGGATTCTGAACAAGTAACGTTGGTGCCAATTGAGCTCCTCTCTAGACCCTCAACTACTAAGGGAGAAAGACTAACAAATAAATTTACTTGTAAGTAAAAAAATATTTCTTTTTAGTAAAAAAGTAGTCTTTAAGAACTTTATCATTTTCTTTTTACCTCATTGTGCTCTCAAGATTTATGAGCCGTAATGGGAATTTCAGTTGATGTCACGCCAACTGTTGCATAGGAGAGAAATCGTTTGGAGACATGCCGAGATTAAAAGCCAGCAGCAACCAAAAGCCATTATTGACTTGTCTCTTTTATTTAACTTATCAATTATCATGTTATTTATGTTTTATTTATTTATTTTTATGATTTTAGTAGAATATTAAGTGAGCTTCATAAGAAAACCAATTTACTCGAATATCATTCCAAATAGTTATCCTTACAAGTGCACATATTAATAGATTTTAGTTTATTTTAACCTATACTGACTAGATTTGATATATCTTTCATTACAAAGGTCATATCAATCATTCGAATAAGATTTTATCTACATGAGATCCGTTTCAAGTGTGAGCTTTGGATTGAACTTCGGTGCTCCGGCTTTTGAGCTTTGGAAGTTGGGCATCGATCACTTTGACTTTGGTCAAATGTTGGTGACGTCGGCTGTTCTTCTATGAATAAGTTTCACGTGGTGTATCACGTGAGTTGCACTTGGAGCCTCGGTGTGAGGCGCAACAGTTTCAAATACGGTTTTAATGTCCTAGAATTAACAAATGGAAAGACATCAACGGTAATGTGCTAAAGTATCAAAAAAATATGTTGGCATATTTCTATTTTTTAAGAGTAGATGATGATTCGAGGTGTCAAAAATGTCTTGGAGCTTGGTTACTGGGCTTCACGTGCCACATCAGCAAAATGAAAGCATTGCCTATAATATATATAATAAAGTGTATGCATAGTCATAGATCTGTCTTCACATGCACACTTTGTTTATATATAGCTCTAAAGCCGAAACGGGACTTTTCATCTCGGCCATACCCATGCCTCCTTTTATCTCTTTGTTATCAAAATAAAACCACCCTCCATTTTCTTCTCAAATTTGCGTCTTTACTTCTTCTTTTATCTATATATAATTCATCTACAGGAAGGGAACCCATTTTTTCCCTCAAAATCTCATATCAAGAAGACCCTTTCTCATCGTGGTATGTATCTTATTTTCGTTTAGTTTTTCTGTTTCAGAAAGAGAGTGCAATTTTTTCATAAAAAAAGGGTCGTAGCTACTCTGTTTTAATCTTGAGGGTTTTAATATAACCTTGAGAGAATCAGGGATCATTTTCACGTTTAAGCACTTATTATATATGGTCGAGCCTACTGGGTGTGGATGGTCCTTTAGTGCCTTCAAAACCTTTGAACCCCTTTTCTTCTCCAAGTTTTGCTTTGTGTTACAATTTTTTGATTGAGATCTTACTTTTTGTTGACTCATTAGTCGGATTGTGATATGTTTAAATATGTCTCCTTTCTGTTATGTTAGCTGAGATTTCTGTCATCAAGATTCAAGGCCAAAACATCACAAGTTTATGAAGTTACTAAAATCCCAGAATTTGGACTTTTTTACTTATATATTTTCATAAGAAAATAACTCCTCTTCTTTAATATTTGACTTGAGATTTTGATTTTGTTTTCATAATTACAGATCTTGTAGTAGTTTTATTGTTGTTCTGTCGTGAGATAAATTGGTGAAGATTGAAAGGGGAAGATATGTCCTCCAATAAGAGAGTTATCATCTCTTGTCAATAATTTGACCTTCTACCTTTTGTTTGCCTTGCAAAATTAATTTTTAGCACAATCATTCAATTTTTACATAATATCGTTGTTCTTTAAAATGATTTTGTCACTTGTACATAAAAAGTAAATAATGGATTACAAAATATAATGTGGAGAGAAAAAATTAATTGTATTTTAAACTTATAAATGATAGGGTATCATGTACTATTATGTAATTCATTATTTAAATCTTGATAGATTCACTTTAAAATATCTGTCAATGGAATAAGTGATGTCACGATGTCTACATGGAACCCCTTATTGAAGACTTTATGCTTAATAATTTCACCTTCTAGAAGTCTATTTATGGTTCAGTCACATCATGTCGAGGAACATTAGGGATATGATGTGACTATTTGTTGGGTTGTGTCCATGTTTTGCTACGATGAAATAATAATTTATGATAAATAAATTGTGATTTTATTTATTTATTATTGAATATGCGAATTAAAGTGTCTATAATTACTTGTGATAATCTAAGTTGGGTACTCGCGTAGAGAAATATAGTGTAACACAACTTGTGTTTTGATCATGAATAATTTGTTCACAATCAATGTAAGGATTGACATATTATATTTGAAGGTTGTAGTGTTGACCCATTCGTTATTCGATTTTGTGATTTGTCCTTATTGCAAAATACAGTTAAATGTGACACTAGTACACTTAGAGTGTATTGAACGGACCACATGTCGAGTTTAATTTTATAGTATGATCGTGCGAAAAATTAAATTTCACTTGATCGCAATGTATTTCATCTATATCACTTGACATGATTATGTATTGTCTATAGGGACCCCCTTGTTGAAGACTTTATGGTTTATCCTTAATAATTTCTCCTTCTAGAAGTATATTTATGGTTCACTCAATGTTGAGGAGCATTAGGGATATGATTTTACTATTTAATATTCTCGAAGAAAGTATCATTCTTTGCCCATTTGGTAGTTTGTGTGGTTTCAAAAAGTAGGTGGTTGGATGGGAGCTACGGTTCAAGTACTGGCTAAAATTCTGTGACAATTAATGAATAATTAATAATCAAGACGCTTCTCACCTACTTTAATAATTGTCTGTTTTCTATCCTTCTCTATTAACTCGAATGTAAGGAACAACTTTAATTCAGTAGTCATGAGAGGAAAGAAGAAATATGAATATAGTTTTTCGTTGCTCATTTGATCATTTAACTTTTTTTTACCCACCATCTCTGCATGCTCCAACACTTATGACTTTGATACCTTTGAAACTATGTACTACGTGTTACGTTACTTGTACATAAATGTTTTTACACTTGTTGTCAAATGCTGAGGTGGAATGCATTTTGGCCATTGATTTGAAATTCAGCATCTGTCATCTTTTCGATCAATCCGGATGTACAAGTAGCAAGGTCCTATGCACTATTATATTGTCGGCAGAGTTTAAAGACCAGGTGCTGTTTTTTGACTGGTAATTGTGTACTACAAATTTTGAGATGTCGAATTTTATGCTGTCGTGATCATTAGAAAGTGATCGAGTTTGCTGTTCGGGGGACATTTGTATTTCCAGTCCATAAAGTAGTTCTGTCTTATGCAACTTGGGCCATATTTTGTAGATATCTACTGTGTTTCTGGTTTTGGTATTTAATCTCTTGATATACATTTTAGTTTTGTTAAGGGGATTTTGATTTAACAAACTTCTTACCTGACAGATATTCAGACAACAAGATCTAAACCAAGTTTAAGTTCAATCGGACAATATGGCTGCGGATCATTATCTCCAAAGGGCAGCAATACAAAGAGATTTCACTGAAGATGAAGCTTCCTTGGAGAAGTGGAAATCCTTATCCCCCAGAGTTGACGAGTCTGAAGCAAATCCATCTGGTGGCTTTGAGTGTAACATCTGCCTGGACGTCGTACAAGATCCAGTCGTCACAATCTGTGGGCACCTGTACTGCTGGCCCTGTATTTATCGATGGATTAATCGCCACGACAACTCCCCAGAAAACCTGGATCATCAGCAGCCACAATGTCCTGTCTGCAAGTCAGAGTTATCGGAGAAGACCTTAATCCCACTCTATGGACGTGGAAAAACTATGAGCTCCTATAAAGACAAGGCTTCAAATTTAGGTATTCTCATACCACAAAGGCCTCCTAGTCCTCGATGTGGGGTTAACATGCTGATACCAAATATAACCACTGGTCATTCGCTTCCACCTCAACGTCATCGACCAAGTTATGTCGATCCCTCTCAACCATTTTTCCCTTCCCCGAGCAGCCATATGGCCTCACCCATGATTGGCATTGATGCGATGACACCAAATGTTATCGATCCTATGGTCGGTATGTTCTGGGAAATGATTTACTCGAGGATATTTGGAAATTCGGATACAACTCTGTATACATATCCAAACTCTTATCATTTAGCAGGTAGTAGTAGTCCTAGGTTAAGAAGGCATATAGTGCAAACTGATAAATCGCTCACCAGAGTTTGCTTCTTCCTATTTTGTTGTGTACTTTTATGTCTAGTCTTGTTTTGAACACTCGTTTTTCTCCTGTTTTCTATATCCACTGTAATACTTGTAAAGACTTCCATGTACTAGTATGAGATTACTAATGCAAAAATCACCCCAAAGTAATAAATGATAGAGGTTTTACATATTTTGCGTTGATATATTTGCATCTTTAATTTTTTCATGTTGATATATGTTCATCGATGATGTTGAGCCTTTTCGTAGGATGCTCGACCAAAGTATGACATGTAAGCTCATGAGTTAACGATTCTTGTTTAGTCGATATGATCGTATGAGATCACAATCCACCCAATACGATCATTATATATTTTTATTATAACATATGATTTTGTTGTAAGCTTGCCTTTATGATAAATTAAAATATTGTGTAGTTGTCTTATCATAGAAGCAAGTGGGAGTTGGAATAGGCTTTTCAAGATACAAATGAAGCATCATCAGTTATCCTTCTATAATAATGATAAATTTCTTAATTTCAAATGTCAAAACATTAGTGTAGACCATTGTCCATCTAGTATTCTGTCTACCACCATGTTATTTCATTTGATAGTATGGCCACCTCAATGAAACTTTTGGAGTGGGGGCTCAAATTCGATCCAATTAAAAAAATTGATTAAATATTAATCAAAACTAAGTATTAATTTTAATCAAACATTTTATAGAAGTGAGATTATAAGTTGGTGAAACATACAGCAAAGGTAATTTTAAATATGTTTGGACCTAAAAAAGGCTTTTTTCTTGTAGGAACTAACGGAAATTAATTAACCACACGGGGTGATACTTATTTTCCGAGCAAGTGCTTATATTGTGCTTTGACTAAAGAAAATACCGTTTTACCCTTAATAGTAACTAGATTCTCAAGGGCATACCATAATTTGTCATGTTGATTTAGCTTGAAAATAACAAGATTTTAAATTGTAAATATGTTTAATATAACCTTTTTTTTAATTATTATTTACATCAAAGGAGCTTAGCTTTTCTTTTTTTAAACCCACCCAAACAGGTACAAGTAATCAATTTGAGTTGAATTTATTTCGATTTTGTTCCCTCCATCATACTTTTTACGAGGCATAATTGAGATAAATTGTCTTTGAAAAAAATTGATATGTAGTTAGACTACTCATTATGACGTGTCTTACTCCTACCTTTTAGTGGAAGCATTTTCTGTTAAGTGGTTTCAAAGTGGTTTAATAAAAGTGAGTGTCATTTTCAGTTTCTTGTCTGTTTTCCTCTAATTGATATATCAGTGGAGGGTGGCGGTGGACATCGGCTGACATCGTGGTGGCGGCTAATGTTTGGTGTAGGAGAAGCTTCCAAAAGGAAGAGTAAATTCAATCTTGGATGGCCTACTTTTCTTTCTTCCGTTTACCCTGGATGAATACAATCGAAGGGTCAAAATTGGCCAAAATAGGTTTAGAACACCAGTGACGTATTGATATTGAAATTTTCCAATGATTTTGAACGGACTCAAATTACACTTGCCTCTTCTTACTAGGGCAACAACGATTACTAAGGATTTAGACATGAATTGACGTGACCTAAAATGATAACTCGTTACTTTAGGGCATGTTTGAGCTTCATTTTTTGTGTGTGTGTGTGTGTAAAATGCATTTTGAAATACTAGATTGATTGAAAATATATGGCTAAAAAATAAGGAAAAATTTTCTATTTAC
>CAIGRS010173921.1:0-16833 GCA_903798395.1 Fraxinus floribunda | reverse complement strand
TCACCCCTTCTTCCCCATCCCTATCGTTAATTTAGCAAAAATAAAGAATGTCAGATTAAGTAATCCCAATTAGACTAGTTAAAAATATCTATTTTATCTTGTTAAAAATAGCTTTAACGTCAAAGTTAGGATAGGTTGAAGCCCCTGATCTAAAGCTAAGCTACTAGAAACACATGAATAACTTTAAATTATCAATTATGTCTTGAATAAACATTAACGAACATTGTTCAGAGTGCTTATTATTTCAGCTGACAAGCTTCTTCTTCTCAAGCATAACAACATAATAGAAAATTTACAAAGCTCGGGTTTTCAAACAGCTCAATCTGTTTATTTATCATCATCATCATCACTCAGTATCCTCCCTGTATATAGGCATTCAAGCGGTTCAACTCCTCCCGATGCTCGCTCACCACAGCACGAACCACGTCTCCAATGGACACCATGCCAATCATTCCGCTGTCATTAATCACCGGAATGTGCCTAATACGGTTATCTGCAAATCGGAGTCGGACATTACATTCTATTTTTCCCTTATCAATAATCAATTACAATTACTATAATTTGATTCACTATTTTTCTGCATGAGGAGTACGTCTACCTGTCATCAGTTGCATTGCCTTCAAAACTTTGGTATCTGGTGTTACTGTGATAAGCTTGTTCTACAATAGCCCACCACACAGAGTTCAGAATCTCAGTTTTTTACAGTCGACGTGCGAATTAAAGAATGAGAACATTAATAAGGTGGTGAAAGTACTACAGTTCAGAAATTTTCTTGCAGAAACTAGTAGGAAGTATACCTCTTCTGTCATAATGTCCCCAACCTTTGTCGACTTTGATGATCTTCCTTGTACGATGATTTTCCTAAGGTAATCTGGAAAAATATTTGGCAAAACAAAATAGTGGATGTAACACACTTGCATAGACCAAACATGCATCCTCCAATGTTGAGTTCCGAGGTAAGTTAAAAATGGGACCTTTTTTTCAGCTTATTCCGTAGAAGCTGTAACTATGGAGTTAACTCTAAATCTAGATAACTCAAATTGGGGAGGTTCAGTCAACTATCAATTTGTCATTTCCAGATTCATATTAATGTGAGAAAAAAAAAAAAAAAAAAAAAACTTTGCAATCAAGATTCTTGAAAACAATGGAAATGCACAAGAGCTGCAACTCGTAAGTATATCTGGAAATGGCCCAGCAAGCATCAAAGACAAATTTATGGACTCTTATGGGTATGAGAAACCTTTCACTCTACCATCTATAGTTTCTTCTGCAGATCTCCAAATTTCTCGTTCTTAAAATATGTATACAACCGAAAAATGATCACAACAAATTTTTACAAGAATATAGGTTGCTGAACAAGGAGCATTAGCATAACGAGCTCTTTAGAGGGATTTTAGGCATATATCGTACACAAATTCTAATCATAATAAGAAGCAACTTGGTGTGACGGTTAAAAGTAGACGCACAAGGGCATTATATAATCTTACAATTCTCAATTTGAACCCAAGAATTTAAACTTTTACCTCTTTCTGTAATAATTCCAGCAATTGACTTTTCCTCCCCAGGTTTAACAACAACCAATGCTCCAACATTGTGCTGTGTCATCTGCAGTTTATAATTTAAGGATCATCATATCGGATGCTAGTCACATTTACAAACCAATGTATCAAATCTTATAATAAAAGAAAAAAAGAATTTAGTCAAACTCAAACGAGAGCATCTATTAAAATCGATTGTCAATGGTACATACCGACTTCACAGCATCATAAACGGTGTCATCTGTTGCACACCAAAGCCAGGACCCATCAGCACTTTTTCCCTTGGTTTTCAAAACGTCAGATATTGTGGTGCTTTCAAAACCATGCTCTTCAATACGGGCAGCTTGAACTGACTCGTGACGAGCAAACAGAAGAGGCCGCACTGCAGGATTCACCAAGCGCACATGTTGTATAACAGCATTCTTAAGTACACTGCCGTGTGAGAAGATCGATCGAATTCCTCCTTGCATATTACCTAAAAAGAAAAGGATTCATGAAGTTCAGAAAATATTGAAGTTCATTTAGTTCACTCAGTAGTTATTCTGCTTAAAAATTAGTGAACAGAGAAGCTCTTCTACATACAAAGACACAACAGATTAATCATATAACAGCACAATTATCTGGAAGCGACCATGTAAACTTACCATTTTAATAAATTGTTTGCAAGGTTGATAGATGAAATAGAAGTTTGGCCACAGAATTAAGATCTCAAAAATGTTTCACGACAAGATTCATTTTACAAATCCAAAGTATGGGGTCAAAATTGTTGAGTAGAAACTAAAATTTCATCTCCTTGGAAACACAAATATAGCCCTTTTTTGGCAAGCGTAACACACTCACATAACTGGTAAACCATCAGAAAAAAGTAACAGAAGTGGATCCGTATGTTCCACAAATTATTCATTAAAGATAAGCATTTCTAAGCACTATCAAAATTATAAATATAATCCACCAAATCGATGAGCAGTAAACAGAACTGATACTGCTAAAATACAGTTTTAACATGCTTGTTTATGTTAGCCTAATTTTACAATTTCCATAAAACTGCAAATTTCCAAGAAGTTCTTTCGATTTCCTAAGAGACCCCGTTTTTATCAGTGACCCATCTCCATATAAAGGACCTCAAACATTGTCCAAAACATCGAAGCTTATTTTCTTGAATATACAAGAAACTCACATAAAAAACTGCTCTATTTCATGCAAAACACAAAAAAAATATACAAGATTCATTAAATCCTTAATCTCTTCACAAGAAAATCCGTAAAAAGATCAGGTCAGGAGCAGATTACTAAAAAGTAAGCCTGAACAAGCTAACCTGAGTTGAGATATTTCTCGAAGAGGGTTCAATCCTACAAAAACAGAGCAAACGGGAATGTCACGACTCACAAGACTAGGGCTTTCAGTTAAAATCTACCCCAATTTTAGCCAGCCTTCAGTTAAAACCCAATTTTTAGCACTCCAATGAGACCATATGCAGTTTTTCAGATTTTTTTTATTTTTTTTATTTTTTATATTGGGGACTCACTGTGTAAAGCACACTTGTAAGCTGCCACTGGCACATAGCATTAACGAAGGGATCATGACCAAAGGAGTGGCTGCCATGTGTGTGTGTCCTTCACATGCATGACATGATAAACTCATAAAATCTTATTTTTGAAATATCATATTATATTTATATGGATAATAATTTTAAAATATAATTATTAAGATGTGTATTTATAGTGTGTTTGGTATAAATTAAAATTGAAAAACTAATTGTTATTGTTGACTTTTATTAAATAAATGAGACCCAATAACGATCATATTTTCAATTTTAATTGACTTTTTAGCTCCACCAAACGAGCCCTTAATATCCTATGTTCAAATCTCCAACTTTTATCTGATTCCTTAAAATTTTAATATTTTAATTTTCAAGAGAGTTTCGATTTTCTTCAAGTTTCATATTAAAGTGATTAAAATAATTAGAGAAGATGAGAATGATTATTAGAAAGTATATTGTTAACGACGTACATTTAAATCTCCAAGTTTTATTTTTTAAAATTTGAATTCTAAAGTTTGTACAATTTTAGTTTTAGAGCCTGTTTGGTACGGCTTAAAATCCAATTAAAATTGAAAATATGACCGTTATTAGGCCCCACTCGTCTAATAAAAGTCAACAATAGCGGCTATATTTTCAATTTTAATCTGATTTTAATCTTTACCACACACCCTCTAGTAAATTTATAAGTCCATGTTTGGTACACATTAAAATTTTCATTCTCGTTATTCTACACATTTTCAACCATATATTCTTCAATAAAATAATATTTTCCATCACATCAATAATTTTTCTTTTTTTTTCAACAACACAGTCTCCATCAATCTACTATTTCAGAATACATTCTTCTAAAATAATGTGGCTCAAATACAATTTAAATTGGTCGAACCTCATTTTTAACAACATATTTCAATGAAACTACAATTATTAGTCACTTATTCATCACATATTTCAATCTATTTATAAGTTAAACTTTTTACACGGTCTTTTCCAAACGGTGCCTGAATGGACGGTTTAGATCAAAATAGACATAAAAAAAAATCAGAGCTTGTGAAATATTTGTATTTTGAGATGAAATAAATAAGTACAAATAGTTTTTAATGAAAATTAAAAAGAAAAGAAAAGGGAGAAGAAAGTGACTAAAATTATGACAATAGCAATCACTGTCATTGATGGTAGGAAGGTAAGTTGATATTACTCACACACTATAGATATTGATTGAATGGACCCTATATTAAATAATTGAAATCATATAAAATACATATATGTCAATTGAATAGGGACAATGAGTATTTGAGAGTATTAGAATTTTCTCATATATATGCATTAAAAAAGTTCACTTGACTGAGTATTCTGTAGTTAATAAATATTTATTATTAAATTAGATGGTGATTAAGATAGGTTTACCTGCACCAGAAGATGACAAATTAAATTGATTAAAAATGATATATTAGGTTGGACTTTGGTGTGCCAAAATTGATGGGCTATCTGCTACTGCTATATGGACAGGGGGCCCTGTGCAAGAAGAATTTCCTTCTGCTACTGCTATTCGGTAGGCTCTGCTATGTGGACAATGGGCCCTGTGCAAGAAGAATTTCCATTAGGCTTCGTTCGATAGTCATGATTTTTTATCAACTTTTACACATATTTGATAGCAAAATTTTCTTCGGAAATTTTTTTCCACCTTTTCACATTTTTCAGCTTTTGAAGGAAAACATTTTCTTGTTGTTTTTGTTGGAATTGATTTTTCAGGTTCTTAGGCGTTTTTTTTTTCAATTGGGAAAAATTCAATCAACAATGGAATTTTTTTTTCCCTTTTAACGGACAATTTCAATGCAAAACAAAGTCAAACGATTGGTATTCGGTATGATAAATTTTTTTAATTTTTTTTTTTTTGGCAATTGAAACAAATTCTAGAGTCAATGGTAGGAAAAAATTATCACTTTCATGAACAATTTTCATAAAAAACGAAGCCAATCGAAACCAAATTTTTAATCTTTTCCAAGTGGAAAATTGTACCAATCAAACACAATCACAGTAAAACAATTTCTAGACAATTCAATTCCATATAAAATACTTTCTTTCCACCCATTTTCCACATTTAAAATCAAACGGACCCTTAGTATTTATTGCAACTAATTATTAAAACAGAGATTGTTAAAATTGTTTGTGAGAAGTTTCAATAGTTAGTCTTGTTAATTAGAACTCCAATGACAAAAAAAAATCTGGTTCTTTGGTTCGTTGTAAGATTTTTTCAATCAGGGGTGAAAAAATGATCATGCTACATGTACAACATTGGTTAACAACATCATGTTTTGCATTATCATATTCATCCATTTTAAAAAATCGTTTTTTTACATCATATGGTAAGATTTTGACAACATGTGTTTGTTAACCATTGTTGTCAACCAATATTGTACACTTAGATTTATTCAAAAAAAAAGTCCGTAGAATTTACATAAATAATTGTGATTTTTGTACTATGTATAGTCTTTTATTAGATCACGTTTGATACGATTTTTTAAAAGTAAGAAACTTTTGAATATATTTGTATAATTTTTTTAAAGTATTTTATCTGATTAAAAGATCTTTTAAATGAAGTTGACCTAAAACAACTTTCCCTAAAACTCTTCCATAAGAAGCAAACTTTCTGCCAAACGAATGCCTTAAGACGGTTTGTTCGACCTTTCAGAGACAAAAACAATAAATAAAAATAAAAATCTGAGACAGACAGGAGATGAGATAAGGTTCATTGATTGTAAAGTATAAGACGAAGAGTGGATAAGGGAGAATAATAATGTTAAAGTTTATATATTAAATAGGATATGTGGACCATACCACTAAATTATTGTTTAGGGTGTGTTTGGGCCACATTATTTTAGAAGGACGTATTTTGAAATAATAAATTGATAAAAAATGTGTGATTGAAAAAGAAGGAAAAATTATTGATGTGATAAAAAAATTTATTTTATTGAAAAACGTGTGATTGACAATAAGTAGAGAAATGAGTGTTAAAATTTTAATGTGTACCAAACAAGTGCTCAGAATAAGTCCATGTCACGTTGCAGTTGCACTTGGTACGTATCCATATTACCAACCTTAATTTTCGTCAGGTCAGCCATTCCAACAAATAAATAAATCCACAACTTGGCCCTCTTGAATCTATTGTCTCCATCGAAATATACGTGCTCATATTTAATGTAGAAGGTACAATTTTTGGCTCATTTAATGAATCACACCCACCCGAGATTCATGTTACAAATCAATTACCCCTTTGACTTTTGAAACTTAGAGCAACCATCTCGATTGACATGTGATCCAGTTGATAGCTTTTGCAGTCATCACAAGTCACCATGTTCATCCATCGAATTCGTCTAACCCTGTTGAGCAACCTTGGATGCAAATGGATTTCAATACCGTAAGCATTGAGTGCAACCGGAATCTAGTTGTCCAAGGTCGTAAATACTCTTCGATCCTCTATGTACAGCCGGATTGAATGAAACTCACAACAGATATCAACTAGTAAAGAGAGACTTCCAAATAAGCCCACATAACAATATAAAATATACTAGTCATACGCGCCTAATCTAGTTAATTATTTCAAAAATTAAGCTCATTGTACAAATAAAATGTACAAGCATTTTTATATATGTACATGGGACAACACTGCATAGGTTGGTTGAACTGTATTTTGTCCAACATTCAATTAAATCTTGCCACTTGTACATGTAAAAAAATCGTCAACCGTTTCTGTACATGACTACATGTAACACGGTTGTTATTTCAAAGGATTATTTCATGGATTCACATCATATCTCGTGCAACACAGCTTTCCCTTTTTTTCTTTAATTATCAGAAAAAAAAATAATAATAAAGGCAGTAAAACATATCATTATTGAGTTTGAGAAAACTTTTTTACGATTGAAATTAACATACATCTAGATTTCTCTGAATTATAATGAAATCTAGACTCGCAGGGGAAGCTAAGCAAATATATCCAAGCTGCAAAAATCAACTACTGGTGATTCTAATAATGTCGTACCAACTGGTGCAGCAACGTGCCCACAAATATTTTCACTCGGGACAAAAGAGTTGAAAACTGATTCTTTCATTCTCGTCAAATGGGAATAATGCTAGCAACAATCAGCTCAAACTGAAAAATTTGAACAATAATATGCCTTCTATTCTATTCTCCCACTGTCAGCCCAAACCCAAACTTGTAATCTTTTTTCAGGTGATCTAGCTGCAATGCATAATTGTTCCAGATGTTAGAAAAAAAAATGAATAACTAGGGACTAGAAGCCAACTACAATGCCAGAATGAAGGGAAATTGTTGCATTAGACACTGCGTGTTTGGCTAAGCTTAAAAGTAAGCCAAACTTACTTTTAAGTAAATTTTTGTTTCCAAACATACTTAGATTTAGAAGAGTTATTTTTTCATACTTTTAAAGGAAAAAAAAGTTTCTTATTTTGATGGTAAGATATAGGTTACTTTCACAAAAAGTAACTTACTTAGCCACCAAACATTAAAACAAAACTCTTTTTTTCTCAAACAATTAAACCATACATTGTCATAAATCCAAAACTTTTTCCTACTTTTTAATCACTATTCAAAATCTCATTTTCACCCAAAAAAAAAACTCATTTTAGTGGTTGTCAAAATGGGCTTATTTCCAACTTTTATTAATTTACTTTGTAGTTCGCAACATACTTAGATTCAGATGAGTAATTTTTTCGTACTTCTAAAGAAAAAAGTTTCTTATTTTGATAGTAAGGTATTACCTCTGCAGAAAGAATAAAATTAAGACCCATATTTAATCGTTCTTCAAGGAAAGCAGCCACACATCCATTAGTGTCAACCTTTCCTCTCAGACGACACTGTCAGAGAGAAAAGAAGTCCAATCAGTATAATTAATGGATTCATAAACAAGTATTCAAGTATTGCAATTTGCAACTAAATCAAAGTTCTACCACATACAGTAGCTTAAAACCTGACTAAAAGGACCAAGGACCCAAAAACAGTGGATAACATTGCAAATACTCCTAAAATCCAGTGCATAACCCTTCATAGTTGGCAATTAAAGAGGGATTTCGGCTAAAAGCATATAACATGAACACGACGCATGCATCAAGAATGCAAAATCAATCAGCAACACGTGATCTCGGATTTCAGACAGTTATCTCAGGCCATGGAAAAAAGAAAATATATAGAACTTAGCATGTAATTTAACAGCATTTTTCTAGAAGTATTGTCCATTTTTTCTGTTTCATGTGTAAAGCTTGTTCTATTCTCTTCAACAGATTAAACTATTTCACATCATCAAAATTAAGAACTTGATAAAAGCATGGAAGGATTATCAATATTCGTCAGGCTCCATAATTGTTCCAAAATGAATAACATGTTTCCAAGTATCTGAAATTTCGTAACATTACATGACTATTCAAATTTCAAAAACACTTAAACAATTAGATATAGAAACATGGAAAGGCTTTCAAATGTGTACATGCTCCATAGTTGTTCTTAAATGACTCAAAATGAAATTCAATTCAGTTGCTATAAAAAGTGATTATTTCATCTCAGAAAACCAAAGAGATGATATTTTACTGAGCTGCAACTAGTGACAGTATCCTGAAATAGCTGCTGATGCAATGGGTATACCTGTTTAAAGTGAGTTATGCTAAGAAGCACAAAAACATGACACGGGGAATTTATGTAGAAGGGCAGTCAAACAGGCAAAAGTGACTAGAGACCTGAGTTTCTGTTATTTGTGTAAAAGGCCTCCATTCACTTCAAAAAATTCCTGGATACCCCTTAAAGGGACTGTTGGCTGTTTAAGCAACTGGCTTGTGGTCGTTTAAGATCAAATGACCACAGTCGTTTAGTGTCAGATAAACTACCACTCAGCACCGGTTCTTCATCAACAGGAAAAACAGGGGATGCAATTAAGACACGAAATCAATAAAAGAGGAATCCAAAAAAGGAAGAGTTCTAACTTCATAAATGCGATTTTTCTTTTACTTCCTTGCATGAAGAAGATGATCGATATTTGAGAAAATTTATGTGGAATTTAATTTTGAGTTTCCAAATGAGTGAAGAAAAGAATGTTATGTTGAATTTGTATTGTGAAATTCATTCACACCCAAATTTTAAAGATCTTCAAAAGGTTTGTATTTCTCTGTCTTGAATTTGAGGGCCTAAAATAACAAATGATTGGTTCAGATGGGCCACATTCTCTCATTCCTTAATGACACATGACAAGATATGACACAACACACACCGGCAACACAAAATTTCAAAGTAGGACAGAGACATGTGGATTTATATTCTTAAAAAATTATAAACAATATATTGGTACCGCGAAAGAAGAAAAATACACATAAGATATGAAACAAATTTGACATTTGATAGAATTTCTCTCACATTATTTGAATTTTTTAGAAATAAAAAAAATTCCCAATTCTACGTAGCAGAATTTACAAAGTGGGGTTTTCTGTCATTGATGCGTCAATTACACATTTTGAACATGTTAGAACTATGAAGACTATGAACATGGGCTGTCCTACACATGCTCAAGGTGTGACCCGGAGAGTGTAGGAAATATAAGAAAACTATGAAAAAATAGGAAAACGACATGTTCTGCAGTGTCCTAGAATGTTGATATCTGACATGTGTCGGACATGGACACGGACATGTCACACCACTATGAATATTCATGCTTCACAGAGTTATCAGGTGTGGATATTTTCAAAGTGGAACCGGAAACCGAAGCTCCTATTAGAGAAGACATCATTCATTCTTCTTTAGCTCACCTAAAGCTCTTGATATTTTTCCCAATTTTGTCCAAGGCAGGCTTGCACTTGTCTCAAAATCCTTGCATTTTCTTCTTTTATTTATCCACCAAATTGGTTTTTCCTTTGGCCAAAACACACAAGTAGAGCCCCGATACAAGGTCAAGAAGGTAGAGTACTCTATATAAATTTGTAGAAAAACTTGAGTTATTAGCTTTCAATTGCTTACCAGCAAGAATGCAATGCACGCATTAGTCAAGATCTAGAGAGAGCATAGGCTGATCTACATGGTCTCCAGGGGTGTCAAAAAATCTCTTGAAGGTAGCCTTAACACTAGATTTGGATACTTGCCCCCAGCTAGATGAAATACATGGGAGCCAATACGGAAGCCTAATCGAAGTCTTTAAACCAAAGAATCCAAAAGGTAAAAATAAAAGGGTTAAAAATGTCCTGCAGGACTAATTCCTAATAAGTACTACATTCTTTCTCCTTTTTCTTGAGAATTTTATTACTAGATTGCTATCAAAATAATAACTCGTCAAGAATTTGCTCGAGTACGTAATCCAACTAAGAATATTGTACGCCCAAGTTCATTCCTAAGACGGAAAATCCTGGATCATCTCAGACGAGAGAGAGAGAGATTTAAATATTAGTAGCATGGAGGAAATTGATTGCCCTCATCAACATATGAACAAAGACCTCGAAATGTTAAAAATGTTTCTTAGCAATTATACAAAGTCTAAATCCACCTTTTGATATCAAAGAATTATATATATATAAAAAAATGATAAAGAACAGAACAAAAAGTCATCTTAGAGTGGAAGGTGGTACAAGTTCTCAGAACACAAATAATGACATACTTGAGATTGAGGTTGCAGTTTCCAGTTTGACTATTTTTATGTACTTGGTCAAGAATACTAACAGACCAAAAACTAATATTAAACTGGAAGGTGCTACTAGTTCTCGCAACAATAATGACCACATTTTAGAGATCAAGGTTGGAGTTTCCAGCTTGACTCTTTAATATGTACTTGGACTAGGAAAATATCATATCATATCAGAAGTTTTTTTTACTATGCATAAAACATGGAACAATCCAAAAACAAGTGTCAGACTGCTAATTATAATGTCAAAAAGTTCATAAGTTTTGATTAGAAGTTACCTGCCGAAGGATGTAATCATAACCAAAACTAGCCGTGACATCACTAGACATATAGTTGTACATGAAGTCTGATGCTAGAGAAACCTAAATACAACAGAACAAACTAAGAACTGACAAGAAAAGCAAAAAAGGAACCTAGTAAATTTATATGCAATTCAAATGACAATACATTTTATGAAGCAGCATCTATTTTTACCTTTTCGGATACTTTTTTAACATAGCTTAGAGCAACCATTCCAGTGCTAGCAACTTGCCCAGTTGCAACCTGTAAGTGAAACATTAGAAAACATTGCATGTATCAAACATGATTTAGCATGGGAATAAACATTTGTGTCAAGTTTTGAACATTAAAGGCCCATAATGCAACAATGGAAATGATGACTTCTTCCTCTTCCCCCTCCCTCCCCATAATTGCCTCACAGTAAAGGGAGGAGAATGAAAACAAATGTTTACACGTTCAAAGTGGAAACAATTGAAAGTTAAATGACATAATCTAACCAAAAGCATAAAATTATTTTCACCGTACAGGAAAATGGCTTGCATAAAAGCTCTTGATATTTTTTATCGGTTTATTCCCTGGTATGTAAAACTTGGTCAAAAGTGTTGAAGTCTGAATAATTATGTATACAATTTGAAAAATTATCCGATTTATAGAAAATGCAACCAAAACGTGCCTAGTTGATCCATTCATGCAAATATGCTGCAATACCCACATGCACATGCACAACTAAGTTGAACATATTTTTTCAATTAAATACACAAGTAATTACATAATTGAATATTCCCTTAAGACCTTGGTATCATTTTTGGCACAATCAAAGCAAAAAATGATGGTGGGCATAAATAAAAGAACTAAAGCCAAGTCAAATACCAGATTTAGACATAGATGTTAGATCATCCTCCAGTTTTAGTTTATTGTTTTATCATCTCTATTTACATCTACAATTATTTAGTCTTCGGAGTAGAATATTGTTGCTAGAATCCAACTGTTTCCTAGAAAAAGTAAAATCACATGTCAGTCTTCATCCCAAGAGCTCAATAATATGGCTAATTCATTTTCCCACATGTAACAACTGAACGGATATCAAGTCAATCATTGCAGTGGAATAGAATTCACTTTACACTAACTGAGATCCAATATAAGGATATAGAGAATAGATGTGATACTGTGATAGAAAGCATCAATCTTATAGCGTGTCCGAAGACAGTAACTCCAGTAAATAGTACCATCTTGTCTGTATTGTAACGGGCAGCATAACCGATACCAGACTTTCGATGTTGGCCAGCCCAGAATACTTCACCACCTAAGGACAAATGTGGGGTCACACTCTGCAAGTGCACAACAAAATTCAATCGAAATAATTTAAGTGGCTGTCTTTGATTTTTCTCCTGTACAAAACCATTATTCCATAATATATAATACCCAAAAAGAATACCATATTAACTAGCAGTTCGTCTAATGAAGGGAAGCAAAATTCCAAAATCATTCAGACTATAAATAAAAATAGAAGACTAAGAAAACTAATACCTACCGAAGAGAGTCATTAATTGGAGAATGATAGACCCCAAAGGCATGAGATAGTAGTTCCATTTAGTTGGTTAAAGTATGGGAAGAGTATTATGGGAAAATTGTAGAATGAATTGTCTATATTTCTCACTATATATAGGGGAGGGTAGTTTGATTTCATTTTGGCAGAATTTGGGTGTCAATTGGGAGAGAGATAGGCCTCTCGAATCCTATCAAATCTATACTTTATTTTCATATAATTCATCAAGTCCACTCTACACTTCCTTTCTGTTCTTCAATCCAATACTTCACAGAAACAACACAAATACAATTTCATCTCAATGCTCAATAGTAAATTACAACAGAAGCATGGACATTGCTCTGGAGTCTGGATCATACCATTTGGTATCAGACTTGATAAGTACCAAAACAATTTATGAATTGTTGTAACTTGTACGGAATTACAAACTGAATGGAAGGAAATACAATAATTAGCAGAGCTTTGAGAGGCTCTACTTCTCTACCAAGACAATACTCAAATTTTGCCTAAATGAAATCAAATTATCCTCCCTATTTACAGTCAGGAACCTATACAATTATTTCTACTAAATTCCCATAATACCCTTCCCCTACTTTAACAAACTAAATGGAACTATTCTCGTGCTTTTGGGGCCTATCAGAGAACTTTAGAGAAACAATTATTTTCTCAGCAGTTAGTCAAAAATTTCACCAAATATTTAGCAAGACAGCAAAGTATTCAGAGCATAATCAATTTTTATTTTTTTTAATTTTTACTTACAGCTCATTATATTTAATCTTATTTGATTTGATTTAATTTTTATGATGTAAATTCCTAGTTTTTAGGCTAAATTAGTTATTTACAATTTACTTTCCTAATCTTGTATTTGTATATTTTTTCTACTCTCTATGTATAGCTTTGTAAGTTCTTAGGATTATAATTAAGAATTAAATATTCTCTCTCATAATTCCACAAAGATACCTATTAGGATAAAGGGGAAAGTTCCACATAATGGTTACCAGACCAACTAGGCTTTATGGCATTAAGAGTTGGGTTATTCCAGGATAAAAAAATTCCATACTATGATCATAGCAAAAATAATGCTACGATGGTGTAGCCATATTAGAATCAATAAGACAAGACATGAGATTTTATACAATTGAGGATAAATTAAAGAAAATGAGACTAAAGTGGTTGGGTATCTATAAGAAATTGGAAATAAAGTCTCTTTAAGATGATTGAGGCAAATACAACTATCATTTTAATTATCCATCAAGAATTTTGGAAAGAAGTGTAATCGAAGGCAAGAATTACAATATAAGTTATTCACCCAAAAATATATAAGAAAAAAAAGAAAAGAAAGAAACATTATCTCAACGTAATACTATTACGAGCTTCAAGCGAACAATTAATGTCACTCAATCTCTTCTGCAACAATGTATAAAGCTACAGCAGGTCGTCTACCAGGCTAATTCATATTAAAGATAAATATGCAATAAAGCCTTTTTTGAGAAGTTCAAGAAATTTTACTTAGGGCTTGTTTGATACGGCTTAAAATCCGATTAAAATTGAAAATATGGCCGTTATTGGTCCCACCCGTCTAATAAAAGTCAACAATAATGACTATATTTTCAATTTTAATATGATTTTAATCTCTACCAAACACCCTCTTAATATTAAAGATGGTGAAATATTTTGTGAAAAAATATCAGAACATTCACCTGGATGTAACTTGCACCAAATAAGGCTCCATTCCCTAATTGAAACTGAGTCCTATAGTCGGATCCCTGTATACATCTCAAAAGGCAAATACTATTAGCTCCAAGTTCATCCAGAGTTCCACTACATTATATTTGCTCTCCGCCGTGTGTGTGGCATTTGACATGGCAAGCTGCCAGCTGGACAGACCCACATGTAAACTTGCTATATTATGACTACAATACCCTCAATAGTATAACACCTCAAGACTGAGCCTCCCTTTAGCAAAATTTATAAATCATCTATGAATGGTTGAACCTCATTTTCAACCACACATTCCAATACACCCACAAGTAGTATCCACTTATCCATCACTCATTTCTATCTATTTATAAATTAAACCATTTATTAATTCTTCGCAAACGGAGGCTAATTTAAAAAAAATTACCTTATAATCAAAATTGACCATGCCTTGTGACATATGCGGCTCACTTGTAAGCTACAGAAAGAGAAAAAAAAGAAACAGAAAATTAAACTTTATTGTGTGAACTAGGAAATACAGTAGCAGCTCTTGCACAATTGGGAACGGAAAACATTCAAAACAGATTGACAGCTTAAGTATATTTACTTGAGCATTTCCCTTCAAAGAAAGATTCTCAGACAAATCACACTTCATTCTTGCATTTACTCTTCCATCTGTCAAAACCCTCCCGAAAAGCATCAACTGACAAGAACAAGTAATCCTTACATTTTTAAATGAAGTTATTTGTTTGTATAAGCGACTAACAAATAGTAAAAAACAACACACCTTTGGGTCCAAAAAGTTTGCTCCAAACTCGTAGTGGGAAGTGGGAATTTTAATCGTTTCAGAAGACTGAGAAGGAATTTCTGTAGGTCCCATGATCACACTGATGAACAATAAATCAGCAAATCCATCACAACCTCTCCATAAGAAAAGAATACAATAAGGAAACCCAGCCTAAAAGTACCCCTACATAACACAAATAACATGGTAGAAGAACGACAAAGGTACCTATGACTCAGCGAAAATCTCTGGTTGAGTCCTTTGGTAAAATCAAATCGCATCCCCTCAAAAAGTTCTGGCTTCAAGGACACTGCCAATAGTATCAATACAGCATGATTAATACAATTAACATTACGCCAACAGAAATGATTATAGATTCAAAATCAATCACTGATCCCCATCTTCAAGCAACGGGACTCTCGTAATTTTAATTAACAACAAAAAATCCTTAAAACTGTCACGCAATTAGTAACAAGAATCATTGAAGCCGATCGTACTCATTGGCAAATAAACAAAAGTAAAGAAATTCGCTAACGCATTTAAAAATTAATGAACAAATGCACTAACTGAGAGCTTCCCGGTGAATTTCTTCATATGGAATCGGGCAATTAAGGTTTAGGTAATCGACTTTTTGCGGCTTGGCCACAGTCGGCTCCGAAGCGGGCAGTGGAGTTGTTGCCTTAGACGGTGCAGGAGGGACGAGAGTTGCCATTGCAGGAGGGGAAGGGATTTTCGGGGACACAGAGTTTACTGATGAGCGTGAGTGCGAGTAAAAACCCCTAAACCCTCCGGGTTGACGCGCCTTGTTTTGTTAGCCGACGGTAGTAGAGATGGCAAAAAAGACCGCCCCACCCCGACCCGACCCCGACCCCGACCCCGACCCGACGGGCTCCCGTCCCGAATGGGGCGAAAAAAATCCGTCCCGACGAGTTGACGGGACGGGGCGGGGTGGGGCGGAGCGCGGTTTCCCCCTCCCCCGAACCCGCCCCGCGAAGTTAAATAAAAAAAAATAATTGAACATTGTTTTTTTTTTTTTTTTTAATTTTTAACATTGTTTGTTTTTATTGCTTAATTTGTATATTTATGTAGTTATTTTTAGTATTGTTTGTTTTGATTTTTAAAATTTTGAATTTTTATTTTACTCGTAAATGCGCACTGGGTAAACTCCACTTCATGTACAGTAGTTCGCAAATCATATATGTGAGATAAACCGCACTAGGCGCACCGGTCTCGACCGAATAAGTATTGACAAGGAATTCGAATTCATAACATTCGATCTCCGCGTTCACCTACTTCACCAATCCGACCACCTCCAAAGGGGTGGCACATTCCCTCTTATTCGGCCCCTAGGATAACAACGGGTAAACTATCTTCATAAAGGAAAAATCTATACGTACTTACACAATATCCCGAAATGTTTACTTTCTGC
Source organism: Fraxinus floribunda (assembly GCA_903798395.1). Taxonomy (NCBI): domain Eukaryota; kingdom Viridiplantae; phylum Streptophyta; class Magnoliopsida; order Lamiales; family Oleaceae; genus Fraxinus; species Fraxinus floribunda. The sequence continues at coordinate 349 of CAIGRS010173921.1, read as the reverse complement.
TGACATGGCACACTCATTTAGTCAAACATAGCAGCAGCTTGGGGGAAAGGAAAATCACGTACCCATCTCTAGAGATGGCAAAAAAACCCGCCCCGCCCCGTCCCGAATGGGGCAAAAAAAACCCACCCCGATGGGTTGGCGGCGGGGCGGGGCGAGGATTGGCCCCCGCCTCGGGTCGCAGGGCGGGGCACCCGCCAGTTAAAAAAGAAAATTGAACATTGTTTGTTTAATTTTGGACATTGTTTGTTTTCATTGTTTGGTTTTGATATTGATGTAGTTATTTTAAGTATTGTTTACTTTGATTTATAAAATTTTAAATTTGTATTTAATTGAAAAGTTTTGGTTTTAA
>CAIGRS010173891.1:0-49302 GCA_903798395.1 Fraxinus floribunda | reverse complement strand
TTTTTGGGACGGACAAAAATAATATACACGACTATCTTTTTGGGACGGAGGGAGTATTAAATTATAAATATAATAATAATAATAAATGAGCTGAGCCAGGCCAGAACCCGCATGAGGCAAAATTCCCCGCCCCAAATACCTGATTAAGCGGGTAATCCTGGCCTGGCCCATTCAGGGCAGGGCCCAGCCCATAGCCCAAACAGCCCTAAAATTGCCATCCCTACATGCCAAGTAGGTCAAACTTTCTCTCTGTAAACCCGGCTCACCTTCTGCAACTCCAGTTCACTTGTGGACCACCTCTACTTCCCAACCCAAAGACTTGCATCTGCCCAACCCTCAGACTAACGTTGCTGCTCCAGTGGAATTCTGAAACACTAAGTAAAGGTCATGATTGCTCTATTCAGTAAAAAAATCATTTTCATAGCACCTTTTGCTTTCAAATCCAAACTGCCAATTTTGTAAATTTGGAAAACCTCTCAGCACCATCAATCCCCAGTCTAAAATACTATCATCACCATTCCACTTATCTGTATAAAATCTAAAATATCATTATACATGAAAAAGAGGAGCACCTGTACCACGACTTGATCCCCAAAATACTCCACCACTTCGCGAAAACAACTTCTAACCACACTTCCTCGTGAAAAACAAAAAATAAAAGCCACCAGTACCATTTTCCAATGCCTAGGTTCTCTAACCGCCACTAGATCCTCAAAAGGAAAACCATTCAAAATTAACCCAAACAAAGAAATCCCCGCCAACACTGTTGTCCACTTCAAGACCACAATCAAGTCATTAATTTGAAGAAGATCCAATACTGCAAGAATAATTAAGCGAAGAAAAAAAAAAGTGACCACTATAGAGTTTTTTTTGGAAATGGTTTGAAGATCTAATGAAGATGTTTCTTCAAAATGGCATAAAATACCAGTGGTCTTATTAAGGAGAGGAATAAGTGGAGATTGAAAGATGGACTGTGTTCGTGTTGGTCTGAGGGGATTGAGGCGGTGTTCTTGGGTCCTATGGCTTTGTGTTAAGGAGGAACAGAGAGAGTGACAACATAACCTGAAAGGATTAAAGGAATCAAAGTCATTCAATCTGGAATGAAAGAAGCACTATTCTTATCATTATACTAGCAATGTTTGGGAATCGTTAATATTATCTTCTTCGTTGTCATTATCCGTGTTATTTCTCTACATTAAAGTATAAGGTTTGGATTTTTTATACTGTGTGATGCACTTGGACAGCCTTTTTTTTTTTTAGCTGCTTCTGATTTTGAGTTATTCACTAGTGGCTTGCTTGAAAGGGGAACAAAAGGTTCGTCGGCCATGGTGGGCCCCACGCTGTCTTTCGGGAGTATTCGTCAAAGCTGCAAAATGTAACAGGCAGTCACGAGTTGTTTCTTTGAAGCTGGAGCCTTGATGGAGATTTGCCCCGTATGTACTCCTAATTTTTGTGTTAATTTCTCATCTGGAAAACAGTTAGTAGGAAAGATCATATGGTTTCCTCCGTGTCTTGAATTTTGTAAATTGTCGTGTGGTTCTTCTTTGGAGAACCTTCCGTTGGTCCAAACCTTTACTGGGTATTATTTTAGCTTGGTTCTTTTGTTCTACAGGGATGATATCGTATATTTTAAGAAGTTAATAATATCAGTTAAGTATGTGCTTTCAAGGAAATGCTGGAGTTACCTTGAATGAAGAATGAATTTGAGTTTATGGACCTGATGATTTCTGATTTGGTGAATGAGGCAGAATTTGATATTGCGATTTTGATGGTTGAAAAATTGTTGGTCTGACTGAAGCTAGCTGCTCGAAAGTTTGGATGTTGTGGGAATTCAGATTCTCCACATCGGCTAGTGTTAGAAAATAGAAAATAGCAAGATGACATTTGAAATGTGATGGTAGTGTGATCTTAGTGTAATCTATTGTCGTCTTGTTAGTTTCTACGAGGGAAAAGATCAACAATAACCCGTCAAAGAAGATCAATAATGGGTCATTCAACTAAACACCAGGAAGAAGTAACGTGAAATCTTGATTATTAGAAATGTGAAAGTAGTTGAAAAGGAGATTGAAGAAATGAGAAACCCTTTATTACACACCAAAAATAGGTATATCTACGAGGTCCAAACGACTGCTAAAAACAAGACAGTGCATTATCACCTAACCTTGCCACCTAGGGGTAAATTTTACCTGCAGTCATCGAACTTGTAGAAAAATTTCAGTCGAGTCACCAAACTTTAGTTCGTCTCAATTGGATCATATAACTTCACTTTAGTTTCAACTGGGTCATTGAGCTTCAAATTAATTTTCAAGCTCCTATTTGGTACACATTAAAAATTTTATTTTCAACCACACATTCTTCAATAAAATAATATTTTTCATCGCATCAATAACTTTTACTTTTTTTTTTTCAACCACAAATTCTCCATCAATCTATTATTTCAGAATATATTCTTCCAAAATAATATGGTCCAAACACCCTAAGTTTCACCACTCTGTCATGTGTGATTTCCAAAATTGACGAAAGTTAGCAATCATATCGTCCGTGTAATTATTGAATGCCACGTCTTAAAAGTGACGAGAAATTATTTTTTTTAACCTAAGGATTTTCCTTAACTCGCATTTTACCATTTTTGTTTTTTAGGTGCCACAAGGATTATATGGAAGACCAATTACAATATAATTGCTTAATAAGCAGTTTTCATCAGTTTGAGAGTGATAGAATGTAATAAGAGTAATCAAATTTGATACTAAACCGAAGTTCAATAACCCAATTGAGACAAATGAAAGTTCAATAACCGCAGATGAAATTTACCACCTAACCTTGCATCCCATTGAATACTTTCAACACATGCAATCCAACTGCTATCTCCATTTCAATTTGACCTTTTCTGCTTAGTATTTTGCCCGGCGTGCTCTAGAATACGGCTTCTTTACCAACATTTTCTTCTTGGATTTCGGTCCACATCAGTCCATTCTTCTCTATACATCTTCATAAATCATACAAATCCCCTTGAAACTTCCAAAGTCCAATAATATTTACTCACCATTGAACTTGTGATCACAAGATCTCTCTTTATTTTTTTCATGGGAAGCCAAAATAATGATCCAAGTGTTGCAGGTTCATCAATTGCACTTCTGCAAGAAAGATTTAGGCAGTTGGAAAGGTTAAGGGAGAAGAGAGAAGTTGTAAAACTCTTGTCCGAGCCCAAATGGACTATGACTTCGACCGAGACTTGTCATCGGCAACCTAAGCTTTCCTTCCCTCAGAAAGAAGTGCCCGTCCAACATCCCCTCCATCTTGGACTCGGCAAGAACGAAGATTTCCAGGCCACTGAGGGTCGTTCATTACATTCTGCTGAGACAAGGGAGCCTGATAATTTTGATGTTGATACTTCTCTTCATCTGTAGAAGTTCATGTATTCGGGTTTTCTTAATCATCTTTACTTTTTCCAATGTAAAAAATGTTTTAAGAGAATAAGAGATGTAATGTGGACCGAAGTGCAGATCATCTGAATGAAAAAGTTCTCTGTGAATGGACTTTGTGATCAATTTTCTCCTCTTTGTTTGCCTTCTGAAGAACTGATTTGTGCCACTGTATTTTCTGTATATATGTACACTGATAATATCTTCAAATCTTTTACTCCCTTCAACCCATCCTATAGGCTTGTGGATTAAGCTGGTTCAAGGGGCAACTCACTAAGGTTTTAACGTCTCTCACTCGTACATAATGAGTTTGTCACGAACCATACCCAACGACTAATTCATTTATCTGACAAATTTAATCGGGATCGTGTGACTAACGAGTATACTCGAAGAGAGCTCACAATATTATATATTAATTCAGGAGATTTAGTAGCTATACCTCACACTTATTTTATACACTAACAAAATTATTTCTTATCAGAAGTGGATGGTTACTATAGTTTGTTAAGAGTGGGGGATGAGTGAAGAAGATGGCCTCTGCTTGGAAAGAATTTAAAATGTTTAATTTATAAATATATAGAAATGTATGGTGAATAAGGTGATACCCAATCCGTCCCATAAAGATAGTCATATTTCTTTTTTCATATAGATTTAGATAATTTAGTTAATATAGTTGAATAATAAATTTTACAATCATTTTTTCTAATATAACCCAACACTAATGCAATCAATATTCAAAGTAATTAAGCCCTCGAGGCATATCTCCAAGTGGTAAAAGGGGAAGGTGGAAAAACTCCAACTTTGCTTGAAACTGCTGCGTCAAGGGTTCGAATCCTGAAATATGGATTTAGCTTTTGGGTAAGTGCAAGTATACAAGCAGCCTTCCACCCTGTGCCCTTGGAGACATAATCTGCGGTTTACCTCCTTCACCAAGCCCAGAACAGGGCAAGTGGGAGCCCTCGAGGTTGCGATTTAACCTTTAATATTCAAAGTAATTAAATTATATTTGTAATAACAAAACACAATAAATACGTGTATATTATGAAACTAATATATTAATTACACTTTCAAATAAGATACGTGAGGAAAAAGGAAAATATGACTATTTTTATGAAACGGAGGGAGCAGTACTTATAAGTCCATTGAAATGAGTGATCGAAAAAATGTTTTACTATTTATAAATTCGCGGAGGCATAATTTTCTTTTCTTTTCATTGGAAATTTTGATTATTTTTACTTTAGTTTGAGATACGGATATGTTGGTTTCTTTTGCAATTTTTTTTTTTTAAAACAAATATGGTCGTTGTATATTGAGGACTTACTTGCAACAAAACCGAAATTTTGAAGGATCAATTTTTACAAAAGGAAGCTTAGGGTCTAGTTTTTAAATAACTCAATTTCCCTTATAACCATACCAATGTTCTAAAAAGCGTAAAACATGACTAAGCGTGAAGACCAAGTTTCGACCTAGACGTTAAAAAGTGTTTTTCTTATTTTAGCCCCTGTTTGGTGCACATTATTTCTAAGAGAATGTATTTTTTTGATTGATGTGATGGAGAATATGTGGTTGAAAAGGAAGGAAAAGTTATTGATGTGATGGAAAATATTATTTTATTGAAAATGAGTAGAAGAATGAGAATAAAAAAAATAATGTGGCCCAAACAAGGGCTTAATTTTATTTTAAAATTTTAAATCAATTTAAAAATCATGTAATAATTAAAGAAAAAAACATAAAAAAAAGTTGAAAGTTGTAAAAAAGTGTAAAAAAAGCGCACACTAGGCATGAAAAGAAAGAAAAGGCGCAAAAACGCACGAAGCGAGGAGTTTTGCTCATACTTCGCACCTAGGCTATGTCGCCTAGTCTCCAATTTTTAAAATACTCAACCATACAATAACCCAAAATTTAAGTTGAAAAAAAAACTTTAAATAAAATCAAATTGTTAAGCTTTCAAAAAAATCAATTTATTAATCTTATTTACTGGAATATAAAAAAATTCTAAGGCTATGTTTGATAGCCCTTGCATGAAAATGATTGTTTGATGGAAAAATTTGCCATGGAAAATAATTTCCACCCACCCCACACGTGCACCAATCCCACCAAATTAAGGAGGAAAATGGTTTACTGGTCTGCTGATTTTTTATTTATTTATTTTTTTTATAATTGAAAAAAATTATAGACACATGATAAAAAATTTATCACTTTTATTGACAATTTTCATGCAAAACAAAGTCAAAAGAATGATATTCGGTCTGATAATTTTTAAATTTTTTATTTACTTATTTTGGCAATTAGAACAAATTCTAGACTTAATGGTAAAAAAAGATTATCACTTTAATGGACAATTTTAATGAAAAACAAAGCTAAACAAATACTAAACTTTCAACATTTTTCAGGTGAAAAATTATATCAATCAAACATAATTAATTATAATTCCCAGTAAAACAAATTCTAATCAATTCAATTCCCCGTGATTCATTTTCTTTCCACCCAAATTCCACCTTAGGAATCAAACCGACCGTAAATAATTTAACAAATAACTAATAGTCTAGTATTAAATAAATCTGTATTGAGAGAAATTTAGTGTAGTGAATATTAAAAAAAAAAAAAAAAAAAACTAGTAATCGCAAATCAAAGAATTAGGATTGGAATCTCCAAGTTTTCATGCAATATTGCTTTGGTCCTTAACTTTTTAGATCCTCAACCTATTTAAATTTATGAATTTGGATTTTCGTATGATATAAACCATCAATGTGGATAGTAAAATCGCACGTGGCTTGAAGTTGGATGTTAATTAGTACAATAATTTTTCCCTCTATGACNAAAAAAAAAAAAAAAAAAACTAGTAATCGCAAATCAAAGAATTAGGATTGGAATCTCCAAGTTTTCATGCAATATTGCTTTGGTCCTTAACTTTTTAGATCCTCAACCTATTTAAATTTATGAATTTGGATTTTCGTATGATATAAACCATCAATGTGGATAGTAAAATCGCACGTGGCTTGAAGTTGGATGTTAATTAGTACAATAATTTTTCCCTCTATGACGCTTTTCATCTCATTAAAATCAAATTAACATACATAGCCCCTGTTTGTTGAGCATTATCTCTTTCTTTTTAGACAAAATTCAACTGTTGCAAATCAAATCAAGCCATCATTTTTGACTATTTCTCTCACAACTTGGACCCACGTATAGCCCCTAACGGTTATGTTTTTTCCACTCAGCTGAAAATAATGCACCCCAAACAGGGGCATAAATAGATTATGATCCAAAACCTCGCTTTTGAAAATTGAGGATTCAAATTACACCAATTGAAAGGTTAGGGAGTTGAACCATAATTATAAATAGGAAAAATGAGAAGCTTCTCCGCCGCCTTGTTTCAACGATTCGCCGAAATGACAAAACGAACCCTAACAGTTTCGCTCTCTGGCGCGTAATAATCTGATATCCAGAACCTTCGTTAAACCCCTTTTTCTAAAACCCTACTGAAACTCTGAAACCCACCAATCTCTCGGTCTGCCTCTCAGTCTCTCAATTGCTTTTGCATTTGCAAACAAACAATTCATCAATAAGACTTAGAATAATGCACAGGGTGGTCTCAAGGCGTTCAGTCTCTGCTATCCTGCGGAACGGTGGAGTACGCCACCGCAATTCCGCCGTCCACCTTTCTTCTTCCAATCCTTTCCATCAATCGGTATATGATATGATTCTGTTTTTCATTTTTGTTTCTATATTTATAATCTATTCTAATACTTTGATATTGAGCAGGCTGATGAGGGTAATACTGAAAAGAAATGGTACTCAGTGTTAGCTACTGGCAGCAGTAATGCTACTATTAAGCCGTTTAACTTAAGGAATGTGCCTGTTGTGGGTTGCCGGCTTGAGTCGACTTCTGCAGCACATGATGCATCAGACCTTCCAGCTGAAAAATATGAGTACCAAGCGGAGGTAAACCATTTTTTTTTTATAAATTTTTAACTTAATTCCGGAGTTTCTCTACCCATCAATCGAAGTTGGGCAAATGAGCTTATGAGGCGTAATTTTCTTTTTCTTTTTCTTTTTGTTCTTTTGACAGGTCAGCCGTCTTATGGACCTTATTGTCAACAGTTTATACAGCAATAAGGAAGTTTTTCTCCGGGAACTTGTCAGGCATGTATTGGTTTACTAGGTCACGTTTTTCATTGATTTTTATTGCTTATATTTCCTTGGAGTGTCTGATGTTCATTCTTCAGAAGGCTGTATATGTTAAACATTCCTGTTCTAGTTCTCAGGCTGCAGTGAAACACGTTCATAAGATTTCAAGCAAACATAATGCACCTAAAAATTGGATTTTTTCTGGAAAGTTAATTAATTTTGGTTGGTGAGAGCGTGCTGAAACACATTTTAAGTGACTTTTCTGATTTGCTGATTCTTAGCCCGTGCTTGGGTAGTGGGGATAGTAACTGTATTTTGGCTTTTTAAATGATTTTTAGCAAATTAAAAATGATTAACTGAAATATTTATTCAGTTTGACCTTTGGCTAGTGGCTCTGAGGCTAATGCTAATCATGACCTCGACATTAACCATGCGAATAAAAACATGTTAAATTATTTTGGTGCTTGTTATTGCATTATGTGTGTTTTGAACTGTTTGCTTATGTCTGTGTAAAGTATTCACTTTTTAAGTTACTCTAGTTGGAAACCGTCGGTATGGTTTCTTATTCTGCCTACAAGCTGCTTCTAAGAAAATATTTGTTTTGCTCCACAGCAATGCAAGCGATGCCTTGGACAAGCTGCGGTTCCTTGGTGTTACGGAACCAGATCTTCTAAAGGATGCGGCTGATCTTGATATACGTATCCAGACAGACAAAGATAATGGGATAATTACAATTACGTAAGCATTATAAAGTTTGAGTGCTGTCTTGGCTCGATTTAATTTCTTGCAAATATGACTTTTAATATTCCGTCCAGGGATACTGGGATTGGCATGACCCGCCAGGAACTTGTTGATTGCCTTGGTACTATTGCACAAAGTGGAACTGCGAAGTTCTTGAAAGCATTGAAGGTGTGCCTATTTTGACAATTCTAGTGTTTTATTATCTGCATACTTAAGCAAATTTAAACTATCATCCTGCTTTATCTGAAGAAAAGAATATTGTTTGACAGGATAGTAAGGATGCTGGTGCTGACAGCAATTTAATTGGCCAGTTTGGTGTGGGCTTCTATTCAGCATTCCTTGTTTCTGAGCGGGTATGTCTTATTCACAAAACTAGACTAGTGTTCTTCCACATTAATTGATTTTGTGTTTTTTTGTGTTTACTGTTTTCTGTTGTTCACATTAGCCTAATGTTGTTTCTCATTGCAAGGTCGAAGTCTCAACAAAGAGCCCTAAATCTGACAAGCAATACGTATGGGAAGGAGAAGCCAACTCTAGCTCCTATACCATTCGAGAGGAGACTGATCCATCAAAACATATTCCTAGAGGGACCCGCCTCACTTTGTATCTTAAGGTCGGTGCAAAGATGCGGTTGCTAAGTGTTGCTGTTGCTTCTACATTGCTGAGTATTGGAGCTTTTCTAATTTTTTTGTGTATTTAACAGCGAGACGACAAAGGGTTTGCACACCCAGAAAGAATCCAGAGACTTGTGCAGAACTATTCACAATTTGTTTCCTTCCCAATTTACACTTGGCAAGAGAAGGGATACACTAAAGAGGTCTGGGAATATCTAATGTCTTTCTAGTTTCTTTTGGCTCTAATTTTTTTGATGTATTCATGAATTCATCTCTATTCATGTTCCATTGTACTATCTACTGCTTTTCACTTGCCCGAAGCCAACGCAAAAGCTAAACAAGTGTGCACATTGGGATTAAGGGATATGAAAGAATCTGAAATCCCATTATATAGGCCTGGCGTCGGGTGGTGGGTATACATCGGGCATTTTGTAAATGGAATCATTTGGGTCCTTTTAAATACTTGAATCTAACCCAAACCCCGAACCGGCGGTTTTCGGTTCTACCCAAACATTTTTTTTACAGACATTTAATAAACATTTTCATATAAGTCCTTTTAGTCAATATGCCTAACATAATACCACTCGAAAATATTTGTGTACGGAAAATAATTCAGCTAATAAACTTTCAAGAAGCAAAATAGTGGATACTAAAAAGTAAAAACCACGAAAATAGGAGAAAATTAAAATATCAATAATTAAATTATAATTTGAGAATAGATTATTTTTCTTAATAAATCTTATTTGATCCATAATCGATGCATACATACTAGAGCATATGATTTAATTATGAACAATGTATAAATTCTTCCACTCTTAGCCCATGTTTGGTACACATTAAAATTTTCATTTTCATTTTTCTACTAATTTTAACCATGTATTTTTTATCATATCAATAACTTTTTCTTGTTTTTCAACCACACATTCTCCATCAATCTACTATTTCAGAATACATTCTTCCAAAATAATGTGGCTCAAACACACCCTTAAAGCGAATTGACATAAAAAATACTAATTAGATACGTAACTATATAGTATCAAGAAATTACAGTTCACCTATTTGCTTTGTTTGAATGAAAAATGAAAAATTATAGTTCAAAACAAAATCACAAACTCATGATAAAAAAATCACTTGCGTTTGTAAATAATGCAAGAAAGTAAAAGGCTTGAATTGCAGAAAATAAACATTTTGTTTCATCAACTTACACCACAACCTAGCTTGAACCTTTAGATTCATAAACAATCCAAATTTTAAAGATCAACATGTATAAACCTCTGAAATGCAACAATATGATGTAAGACGAGATGGAAAAAGATGAGCCAGTCTTGATGTCTTAGGCTTAGAGTTTTAGATTAATTACTGCACAAATTAGAATTTTTAGGTTTTATAGTTTTTTACCTAGCCTATAAATTGTAAATAAATAATTATAAAAATTCGGTTTCATTCGGGTACCCACAGTTCTAGTGCAGGAACCAAGAGCCTGGACGGACCAATCGATTCTCGGTTTCGGTTCCTAATTTAGTTCTTTGAGAACCGGACAAGAACCTGTGGTTCCGATTCGGTTTCGGATCGGGAGATTCAGTTCTGGGTGAAATGTCCATCCCTACCACTATACGAACGTCCCTATGTTAAAAAGTAGATACAGTTTACTTCCCAAGCACCTGCAATTTTGTCACGTAGTAGCAACATACTTCTGTTTCTATATTCCTCTCATACTGGCTCCATTCCAGGTCGAGGTTGACGAGGATCCAGCTGACGCTAAGAAGGATGATCAAGATGAGAAAACTGAGGTAGTCTACTGCAAGCTTACTGACTTCTTATAATATGGAAGAATTATGTAATCAATTAAAATTTAAAAGTCGTGCGTTGACTATTTTTTGATGCTTGTTATAGCAGAAGAAGAAGAAGACAAAAACTGTAGTTGAGAAATATTGGGATTGGGAGCTTACGAATGAGACTCAGCCAATATGGGTGAGCTATTGAAATTCTATTTCTACTTTATTCATTAAGTGCTATTTTTAAGTATAACTAAATTGTAATGTTTCTGTTTAACGCAGCTTCGTAACCCCAAGGATGTCACTACAGAGGAGTACAATGAGTTTTACAAGAAAACCTTTAATGAATACTTGGAACCTCTTGCTTCTTCACATTTTACAACTGAGGTATAATGATTTGGAACTTAACTGAAAATTTAAGTAGAGTCTACTCTGTATCTTGATGTGCTTCAGTTTGATTAAAATCTAATTTCCCAATTTACAGCATATTTCCAAGTAGTTAGTTGTGTAGAGTTTGGTAATGTACCCCGGAGGCTTGATAATAAATAATCTTTCCGGCATTTGAAATAATTCAAGAAGGATTAAGCTCTTAAAAGGAGTTTGTGGTTGGTTCTCAAGTTTCTAAATAACAGGCGTCATTTACTCTGGCAGGGTGAAGTGGAGTTTAGGTCCGTCCTTTACGTACCATCCATTGCACCGACTGGGAAGGATGATATTGTCAACCCTAAGACAAAGAACATTCGGCTGTATGTCAAACGGGTTTTCATTTCAGATGATTTCGATGGTGAATTGGTGAGACAAATCTAATTGTTCCCAATTATGATGTTCATTCTCAAACTATTGATAACAGATTGCCATTTTCTTGTGTATGGATTAGTTTCCTCGATATTTAAGCTTTATCAAAGGTGTTGTCGACTCGAACGATCTTCCGTTGAATGTCTCACGAGAAATTCTTCAAGAAAGTCGAATTGTAAGAATAGGAGCTAAATCATTTTTTGTTTTTGGGTACTGTACTAATTTCCTTTTCCTAGTCATTGTTCTGATTATTCTTTGCTTGTTATTTAAGGTGCGCATTATGAGGAAGCGTTTGGTTCGCAAGGCATTTGATATGATTCTGGGCATAACTATGAGTGAGAATAGAGACGTACGTATCTACTATCTTACGTTCTTTCTCTTATCATTTTTCCAAGTCCAGAAAACGTCACCTGACCTTTTTAATTGGTTAGTTTCTTCTTTTTCCACTTGCCTTCTTAGTTGACACGGTGCTTCTTGTACAGGATTATGCAAGGTTTTGGGAGAATTTTGGCAAACACCTAAAGTTGGGCTGCATAGAAGATCGTGAGAACCACAAGCGCATTGCTCCCCTGCTACGATTTTTCTCTTCTCAAAGTGAGGAAGATACGATTAGTTTGGATGAGTATGTTGAGAACATGAAACCTGATCAGAAAGATATTTATTACATTGCTGCTGATAGTGTAACAAGTGCGAAGAATACACCATTCCTGGAGAAACTTGTTGAAAAGGATATTGAAGTATGCATTCTTTGCTGACTAATTTTTCTCTCTCGTCTATTTTTTCTATTTTTTCATGATTTATAATCCATATATTTTCTTTCATGCAGGTACTATTTCTAGTGGATCCTATTGACGAGGTCGCCATCCAAAACCTTAAATTGTACAAGGAGAAAAACTTTGTTGACATTAGCAAAGAAGATCTAGATCTTGGTTAGTTTATTGGGACCTTCTCATTTTATTTGTTAATTACTACACATAGTCTCATTCAGACATTTTTAACCTTTTTACTGTTGACCATGTTAATGTTAACTTCCCAATTAAAGCTGCTGCCGCAATTCTTTCTCAAATTAATCTTTGCATTTATTAACAGCTAAAAGTTTTGGAAACACATGGCCTTACTTATCACCTAACATCATATATATGAATGAAAAAATTTGAAAAGCAAACCGAACTCACATCATGTCTTTAGTTCCTGCCCCGTTTATGGTTATTACTTCTGCTGCAGCAACTAAGGATTACTTTCGTGGGATTGGGACCTTTTAGTTGTTCAAGTTATTTGGAAATAGCATGATAGTGAATGTTTCTTGTTACTTCACGTAATTATTGCCTGCTCTGTGATCCATAATAATCTGATTCAGTTTGGTGGCTTGATTATTCGTGTTCAAAAGTCCTTTATTGGAAATGATAGCTGTCTAATCAGCAGTCAAATCATTTGATACAGTGCAAATAAAACATGTGATTCTTGAATTGAATTGTATATAAGGATATGGTCACAAGTTTCGAAAGAATTACTGATAAATAATCTATCAAGAATATTCATATCCAGACAAAATGCTATAATGGCAAGATCATTAGAGTCAACCGTATGATGCATCTTCACAGGTGGAGATGTTACTCCAAACCAATGTCAAAAATTCAATGGATCAGGAGTTTTTAAGAGATTATATATAAGATATGCACGCACACGAAATAAAGTAAATTATGATCATATGGTCTTTAGAAAATGCAAAGGCTACTGTGCAACTGTAGAAATGTGATAACTGCCATGATTTGTTCTTTGAAAATTGATTGAAGCCATTGTTCTGGTGTCCAGATGGTTTGTTGGAATTGTTCTCTTTCTTCAATATGTGCTGTTGCAGGACATTGATCTCTGGTATTCCTGAGTCCCTGACACCCTATTGATATAAATTTTGTAGGCGATAAAAATGAAGAAAAGGAAAAGGAGATAAAGCAGGAGTTTGGTCAAACCTGTGAGTGGATTAAGAAACGCTTGGGCGACAAAGTTGCCAGTGTTCAAATCTCAAATCGTTTGAGCACATCACCTTGTGTACTTGCTTCTGGAAAGTTTGGTTGGTCTGCTAACATGGAGAGGTAAAGCTTTTCATTCTTGCAGATTCAGAAGATTGATTTTGTCTTTTGAATCTCAATATTATCTGAACTTCTTGCAGGCTGATGAAGTCACAGACCGTTGGTGATACCTCGAGCCTCGAATTTATGAGAAGCAGGAGAGTTTTTGAGATCAATCCAGATCATCCAATCATCCAAACCTTAAATGTACGGTCACTTAATTATAGCTATAATACCTTCTATGTCATATTTTTCTTATCCCAATTTTCTATTTATGTATCTTGCAGGCTGCATGCAAGAGTAGTCCTAATGATGAGGAAGCCTTGAGGGCTGTTGATCTTTTGTATGATGCAGCATTAGTTTCTAGCGGTTTCACTGTGAGTATCAATTGCACCCCTTGTCTATGTTCTGTGCTTATATAGTTTGTACTCTATTTTAATATTTAAGGACAATAACACTGGCTGCAAGACCTGAGCTGAGGCGAATTGTGTTTTAACTCCATAATTGGCGACCCACTGATTTCATTTTGCACAATTATGGGTTCTAAAAGAGATGCATTTTATATATTAAATGTCCATAATTTGGATGCAGCCTGAGAGTCCGGCTCAGCTTGGAGGGAAGATCTATGAAATGATGGGCATGGCTCTTTCAGGCAGATGGGGAACATCTGCACAAGTAAACCCCCCTTCGCATGTCCCAGAAACCTTTGAAGCTGAAGTAGTCGAGCCTGCTGAAGCGGGTAGTCAGAAATTATAAAAGTGAGGACGCATCCAATATTCATGCCTTTGTATAAATCCTACATGTGTGGTTTATGAGATTTAGTTGGAACCACCTATTGAATGTAATCGGGGAAACTTGCATTACGTATTCTCGTGCTATGCGAATAATTTATTATTACCAGAACAGTTTTTTCTGTTTTAAGCAACTTGTGTCTTTGCCTTTAGGGTCTTGTCATGTATGTGCTTGCTTCTTTAGCATCTATAAAGTTTGTTCGTATGTCTTAACTCCTATTAATTTATTTCTTGTATTTTTGGCCATGAAGCTTGATAGTGACATTCGATTCTAACATCGATGGGCATCCATCATCGTCAAATTTGTTGCATGCCACCCACATTGGCTACCCAGTCGGTTTGCAAATGCTACCGTTCTTGCCAAGAAAATTGAAAAATCTAGAGAGTGGTTTTATACGAACTTTGGTGTTGAAGGATTTTAACTCAGATTGGATTCCATCAAGTCTGAAAATCTTGTGTCAATTATGATTGTTTACATTGATACAAAAAAAAAAAGGGGAAAAATTGCAGTGGAGATCTTCACTTTGTTGAATTTCGTTGAACCTCTTTTTCATTGTGTTGAAACCATATTCACTTTGTTGAATTTCAGATGTTAATGACAGATATTGTAAGATAGATACACCCTTTTCCGATTCCTTACCAGAATTTAGAGCCGCTTACGCTTAGTTGATTTGTCATTAGGTAACTATATACAATCCTTTTACAAGGGACTAACAAAGTCTACTTGAACTCCCAAGATTGCCAAGATTGTTTCAGACAACAGTTCTAGTTGGTAGACTTCCTGGACTAAACGTGCTGAACACTAAACATTTTGTTGATATCTGCAAGAAGGAAATGCAAAGCCAAGTTTTGCAGGATCAGTGAAGCTCAGTCTATTGGGATTTTGAGGGTCTGCCTGACTCTTTTTTTCCCCAATTGCATCGATCTTTTAGTACTTTATAGCGTATACTCTCAAGGAAGTCATCGTTCTCGTACCCTCCGATAAACTTGTTCGGCATCATCCATTTTATTTTCTTATTCATAAATTTGGATTGGTGTTGTGCTAATTGCACATATATGTTGTTACAGTTGAAATATCGGCATCATCCATTTTATTTTCTTATTCATAAATTTGAATTGGTGTTGTGCTAATTGCACATATATGTTGTCTAATTCCAATATTCTACCGTATGTATGATAATATGATTGCGAAATGTTCATGTTATCAGTTATCGCCAATTTGTATATTCTAGATTTTCAAGTTATTATTCCCACTTGTGTCCCCAAAAAGGGAATAAATTTACTTTTAAGTAAACTTTTTAGTTTTTAAGCTTATGAGGCAAACTGACCGATATCCACATAAGTATATAGAGATAGATTTTAATTAGAATTTTAAAATAGAGTTTGATTTAAATTATATTTAGTCAGATTAGCCTGTTTGGTATAGATTAAAATCAGATTAAAATTGAAAAATTAATCGTTATTGTTGACTTTTATTAGATGGATGGGACTCAATAATGGTCATATTTTCAATTTTAATTAGATTTTAATTGTTACCAAAATTAGATTCATTTTGATATTTTGATATAATTGTAGTTTATTAGAAATTTGTTTCCTTCTTCACATCCTCTTTTTTTTTTTTTATCTTGGAATATTCTTTAATAAATTACATGCTCCAATTAGAAAATAATAAAATAGAAAGGAAGATGGAATCTTTAGGACTTCTCAACTCAAAAGAAGACGTTTTCATAGGAAACAACAAAGAGAAACCTTTCTTTACCCCTTGTAATTATATTCTGCAAAGACAAAACAATCAGCTGCTAAATTGTTTTAAAGCAAAGCCAAATACTATTGTAGTCGTCGACAGATATAGATTATCTGCCAAAGTTTCTTGTTTTTTTTTGTTTTTTTGATACGAGTCATGGATTTCCAGATAGCGATCAAGAAAAGAAAGTGCCACAAGGAAGAAGAAGAAGATCAGCCCTTAGATCGCTTATGCTGTTTGCCACATGATATCGCCCTAGACATACTCTCTAGGCTGCCCATCAAATCTGTTATCCAATTCAGGTTTGCTTGTCGATCCTGGCATTTCTTGTCTCGTGATCTACAACTTGTTAATATGCACATGTCCCGGACACTGATTTGCCAAAGGTTATGCCTTATTTTCCATTCTGATTATCCTATTCGAAACCAGCTTCACTTTGTTGAATTTTCTGATGTTGATGACAATGAAATAGTGAGAAAAATCGATACTCCCTTTGCCGTTTCCATGCCGGAATTTAGTGTGATTGGCTCATGCAACGGTCTGCTATGCCTAATTGATTCATTATTTGCTGACTCCATATACATATACAATCCTTTTACGAGGGACTATAAAGTGCTACCCAAGTCCGTTGAATTCGAAAATCAGATTGTCATATTTGGATTTGGATTCCATCCAATTACTAAACAGTATAAGGTGATCAAGATAGTTTACTATCCGAATGTGTATAATCTTGAAATTCCTAGGCATGTCCGCAGATTTACACACATGAGTTCACGGAGATCAGATGTTCAGATTTACAATCTGGGTACCAATAAATGGAGAAGCATAGGGCAAGCACCTTACAAACTAGAGAAAAGGTCTTCACTAGGAGTTATGGTGAGTGGCAGACTTCACTGGATGACTCACTGGGGAAAGTACAATGGGCGACGTAACAGGATCATTGTGTCTTTTGACCTCTCCGATGATTCATTTCAAGAGATTCCAGGGCCCGACACTGGTAACTTAAGAAGTTTGATGAATTGCCATGTTGCTGTTTTAGGGAGTTGCCTGTCTGCTGTCGTGCCTTCGTATGGGGGTAACGGAGGTCACGATATTTGGGTGATGAAAGAATATGGAGTGCAAGAGTCTTGGGTGAAGGAGTTCACTCTTGGAGTTTACTCCCCAAGGTTTATTCGTCCTGAATTGCAGAAATCTTATCAGATTTGGAAGAAATTTCTGGCTGGGAGATTAGTTCGTATTATATGCCTTTTGAAGAGTGGAGACATATTGGTGGAGTACAGAGGAGGAACTTTGGTTTCTTATAATCCAGACAGTGGAATGTTTAAGAATATCGAATTTCAGGGAATGCCAAAAATGTTTCAAACGACAGTTCATGTTGGTAGCCTTTATCCAGTTGTTCAATCCTAGACTTTACATACAGAACTCTAAACATTTTGTTGATTTCTGTAAATTATAAGGTGTTAATTCCTTGCTTAAACAATATTGTTTATGGTAGTCTGCTCCACTTACACGTGGACTATTGAGTTTTTGAAAAATTATTGTACATATCATATCCTCTCTCTTGACTTTGAAAGCATGCATTCTGGCAACTGATTTAACTGAATCATCCTACAGCAGGCATGGATACTTGTCCAAGGTATTTTCCAATCTGTGAATTTGCAAGAAACAAAATGTAAGGCCAAGTTCTGCAGGATCATTAAAGCTATAAGGTTAATCCCTTCGACCTCTGGTCTGCCTCTTCGAGTCTTTTATCTACAGGCTTGCTTGTGTCAATTGATTAGTACTTTACAGCTCATAAGTACTCTATTTGTATTTGTAGGGATGTAATATCTGGAACTTTTTAGTATTTCTTAATTTATTCAACAAAAAAAATTCTTTTTAAAATTAACGTTACTTGTGAAGCTTTAGCAAAGATGCTCTTAGTTAACAATGAAGAAAGAAAGCAGACTCAAAGAAAGAGTTTTGACGAGAAAACCACCCTTTTAAAAATATTCCTTATAAGACTGGCAGACACAAACAAGCAGATGCTAAAATGGTTTTAAGCCTAGTCAAATACTCTCGTAGTAATCTACTGCCGTAGCTTATCTGGTACTATTTCATCTCTATTATAATATTTTGATTTCTGATAGCAATCTGAGCCACGGATTTTCAAAGAGAATTCAAGAAAAAGTAGTGTCACATCTCATAAGGAAGAAGATCACCTAGGTTGTTTGCCTCATGAAATAGCCCTCGACATACTCTGTAGGCTGCCCATCAAATCTGTTATCCATTACAGGTTTGCTTGTCGTTCCTGGAACCTTTTGTCTCATGATCCACATCTGGTTCATATGCGCATGTCCCAGGCACTGATTAATCTAAGGTTATGCCTCTTTTTCCATTGTGATTTTCCAAGCTTCACAACGTTGAATTTTCTGATGTTGATGATACGAAATAGTGAGAAAAATTTATACACCCTTTGCCAGTTCCATGCCAGAATTTCGTGTGATTGGCTCATGCAACACCCTGTTATGCCTAACTGGTTTCATTATTAACTGGCTCCATATACATATTCAATCCTTTATAGGGTTAGAAAGTGTTCCCCAAGTCCATAGAGGTCAAACATCAGATTTTCATATTTGGATTCGAATTCCATACAATTACTAAAGAGTACGAGGTGATCAAGATAATTTACTATCTTGAAATTCCTGGGCACTTCTACACATTAACATGCACGAGTTTATGGAGATCAGATGTTCAGATATACAATCGGGGTACGGAGAAGCACCTTAGAGACTACATAAAAGGTCTTCCCTGGGGGTTATGGTGAGAGTGGGAGACTTCACTGAATGAGTCAAAAGGGGAAAGTATATGAGAGTCGTGCCAGGATTCTCTTGACCGTTTCAAGAGATTCCAAGTCCTGACACTGGTACCTTAAGAAGTTGGTTGGATTGTCACGTTGCTGTTCTAGGGAGCTGCCTATCTGCTGTCGTGACAGAGCTATGTATATATGGGCGATGAAAGAATATGGATTGCACGAGTCTTGGAATTTGGAACAACTTTCGGATTAGTTCAGATTATATGCCTTTCTGAAGAATGTGGACATCTTGTTGAAGTATAGAGGAGGAACTTCGGTATCTTATAATCCAGACACTGGATTTTTCAAGAATCTTTCGTTTCAAGGGATGCCAAGAATGTTCAAACAACAGTTCATGTGTATAACCTTGTTCAATCCTAGATACACAACTTGACATTTTGTCAATATTTGTTAATTATAAAGTTTTGATTCCTTAATTAAATAAATCCTATTAGTTACATGCACTGTGAATTTATATAACTACAATCACGCTACATGTACATGTACGCTCTCCATTTCTTTACTCTTTTCATGTGTATTGATCTTCCCTTTTGATATTGAACTCATCAATCACATCATTGCACAGATTTTCTCTCCACATAGGAGGGAATGTTATCCAAATGGTAACAAAAGATGTACATATAACATTATTCATATAACTATAGCCTTCAGCCTCATATCCACTCCTTGACTTCGATGGCACCTCTGTTATGGTGAACTCGATAACATATGATCGACACATCAATCTACTTTCGTATGGTTCCAAGCAGTAATCTGGAAGTAAGTTGTTTATATTGAAATTAGTCGGGATTAATATGTTTTTCCTATTTCACACAAACTTTTTCAACCACACAGTTTTCCAGAAATAATCTGAGCATCCATAGCATAAAGAAACTAAATGCCGCGAAAACATGATGAAATAAAATGGCTACAATCAATCTAATTATGACATACTGGGGAAGAAATAGCATAAGAGGCAAGACAACAAATATAGTGACGCGAGCTACATCCCGTCTCTGAAAGAAATGGTACGACATCACTAGAAGGACATTTAATGCGAAGTTATTGATAGACGTGAGGCCTTGAACTACTCGTAATTCATCATATTCCACCATAAATGCTGAAGCCATTCTGAACAGCAAAAGAGAATCCATAGCACAAGGCTAATGCTTCAGCATCTTCCAGAGAAAAGCGGCAAGCAAGCCTACGAGTGTACGCCACAACCACAAATCCCTCAGCATCCCACAGAACCCCACCTGTACCCAGAAAATCAACATCTAACCGCACAGCTGCGTAAGAGTTGAGGCGCAGGGCATGCTGCTGAATCCCATTATCGCACCTGGTTACAAGCTATTTCTCGTGCTTCTGAACACCGGTCCCCAAGTTCTAAAGGAAAGACTCGAAGAAAGATAAAGTAGAATCAAGTAGAAAATAATTATGGTACTAACTGAATTGGCCAGATAATAGTTCCTAATAAGATTCGAGCACGACGTTACCTACTTGATAGGATCAAATATAAGAAACATTTGTGTAAACCAGAAGTCAATAGAATTCCCATTACAAATTGCACAACAGAGTTACAGCCACCTAAAACAATGGAAACCAAGGGGTATGGATCAGTATCATTAATTACCTAATTTCTTCAGGATAGTTTCTAGGCTGTGTATCTAAATCTGTACATTTTCAATTTCAGCACTGTTAGAATAATGTAAAGGATTGAACTTCACTCTCTACTTTGTTTAGCTGTGTCACGTACATGACATATAGATGCTCTTCTGAGATTGCTTGAAAGTTTCTTGTGTATTCTTGTCAAGTCTTTGCTCTTGTTTCAGTCTGAGGAAGCTCAACTGGAGTTTTGGTGAAATCTCCGACTTGAGGACACTCCACTGTAGTTCTCTCTTCGATGCATGGTTTGCTAACTACCGGGGACCAGTCATCAGGACTTGCAGAAAAGTTATTTGTTTTATTGATTTTTTCTTCCCAATCTACAGTTTCCACAAGACATTGTTGATCTGGAGCTTTGAAAGTGTTCTGTACTCGATTAGGAATTACATTGTCATGAGCTCCATTTTTTCCCTCAAGAAGGTTGCCTGGAGTTGCAGCAGGGTCGAGATCCCAGCAACCTTCGGGTAATTTAGTGTCTATGCCTTTAAGTAAACAAGATGGCACCTGGTGCGAAAATCGTAACATTTCTCTTCTTGGAATCCACCGAATGGCATTCTTGTTGGTGTTCCTCTGATATACTGTCTTGAATCCAACTAGCTGTATTAGAGGAGCGACACAGACTCCAAGCTCTTCAGAATAGTTATCCAGAACCTCAACCATTTCATACTGGTGTTTCACTGCGTCTGGGGTAGTTCTGTTCCAATCTGGTGACCAGTTCCGATATACAGCCCAAATGTCACCACTTCTTGGATAGATTCTTACACAACCACCCCTACCAGCTTTCTCTCTACCAAGAAGATGAGAGAAGATGTTGACTTGCTCCACAATTTCTGAATGATAGACCCTAAAATTTCCACAGGATTTGGTAAACCCAGAATCCAACCAATTCACTGACCCAAATTCATTATCAGTTTTAGAGCTCAAGTAGCCAATATGTATCTTAAATGGACTGACTGAGATGACCTCGCGGATTAGACAATACAAGCGAGGCATACCGTCTTCTTCATCATAGAGGGCCCATATCTGCTTGGGCTTAAAACAGTCTTCTGATCTATCCTTGTCAAAATCATGAAAGTCTGAATCTGGAACTGTTATTGACATTGAAAAAGTTCTTTCCAGTTCTGCTTGATGGCCAGTAACAATTGAACCTGATATTTTGGCTGCTTCACTGGATTTATCAACTTCAGCATGTGTATTCTTCTTCAAAGCCTCTGCCGCTGCAGCTTCTGAAGTCAACCTCATCTCTTCAAGTTTATGGCGGATTTCTGATCTTGCCTTGTCAATTAACAATTGTCTAGCATCAAATGGAGGGGCAGTGGAACTGCGTCTGATTGGAGTCTCAGATGGTGAGTAAAGCTTAGAATTATGCTTCAAGTTCCCATTTCCAGAGGTCATTTTTGTTTCCAAAACAGTTTCTTTGGACAGTTCTTCATGTCCATTAGCCTGACTGCTTGTCAAGTCTACTTTTATCTTCTTGGCAGGTCTACCACGCTTCGGTCTTGATATTTTGTTATATTCAGTACATGGGGTGGAGACAATATCAACAGCAGCCTTTACCTTGCGGTGGTTTCCATTTGCTTTTGTTTTATTTGCCTTCTTATTCGCTTGATAAAAGTTAAAGGACGATGTAGATGATCCATTAGGATCTAAAATGTCAACAGAATATCCAGGAAAGGAGTTAGATTGAAATGATAAATTGGAGACATACTCGGCTCCACGTCCAGTATGATGTCCTGAGACTCCATTAGGAGCACAATATCCAGTGGTTGTTGGGATATATGCAGCTCCACGACCATGACTTCCATAACCATTCTCAGACACATAAGAGCTAGGACTATAAGAGAAAGAACCATTTATTGGGGCTACTCCAGTTTCAACAGCAATGAAGATACCACGACAATTCTTACAAGAAAGCCTTTTGTTCACATATTTCCGGAGATATTCATATTGAACGTGACAGGTGGTACAGACGGTCCAAAATGTGTCAAGTCTGCTATGAGAAACTGCAAGCTTGGAATAAATGTCATAAGCATGGGTCCCAGTAGCTTGGCTGGCATACAAATTTCTCCTGTGATCATAAGAGCTTCTTTTAACAGTATTGGATAAATGTTTCCATGCTTCTGACACAAGTCTGAAAGCCCCATCAGCACCCACAGTTTTATTCTTATCAGGATGGAGCAAAACTGCCATCTTCTTGTACTGTTTCTTCAACTTAGACTTGTCTGCAGATGGATCCATACCAAGAATTGAATAGAAATCAAATTCTCCATTAATTTTTGCCTCCGAAGCAATGTAAACTCCAAAAGTTGCCACCATTTGAGAAACGCCCTCCAGTTCAGGACAGATCGTCTGAGCTTTTAAAGCATAATTCCTAGCACCGACAAAATTTCTCTCTGCAAACTTCTTCTCAGCATTTGCTTTAAACCTGAGCGCTTCCTCTATGTTTGTTTCCATCTCAAAGTTCAGAAATCAAACCCAAATTCTTGAATGTAAACTACAAACAGCATACAGTTGGTAACTGTCCGAGTCCAAAACTCAAAATAGCCATGGTAACACAGTCTGCACATTTTCAAATAAAAAAATTATTCATCTTTCCCGAACTTTATGCGATCTACCATAAATACTGTCGTTACACAACTAATTCAATTTCACAACCGAAGTGACTATATTGTCATCACATCAATTGATTTTCAATATATATGGAAAGTAGATTGGTGAATAAAACAACAATCTTTAACTTAATCCTAATAAAATGCAGATTAATCTCAAGCTCGACCTCCCACCAGATACTAAAATCCCAGTTTAAAAACAATCATAAGAGCTTCTTGTACAGTCCAGAACATATCAGGCAAGAAATCATACTTGAAATATATTTTCTCAAGGAACACTCACCTCTGCAAGATAGTCAAACAATTTCAAGTTCAATTCAACGAATATAAGAAAACAAAAGAAAAATCAAATTCAACCATAACGTTCACATTGAACAAAGATCTAAGCCAACACAAACTCAAAGCATCAGAATTTATGTACGAAAATTCATTATCTCGTTGTTTCAGCTGAAAATAGAACACTGTTGTAACTTACTCAGATTTGAATCACACTAAGTAACACTTCGAACCCAGACCACCAAAATCTTTTCTGATCCTTAAATCTCCTTCAGATCCACAGAAAATTTGTTAGATCTGTGATATAAAACTCTCCCCGAAAAATGCGTTTAAGTATCATCAGTAATTAAAAAAGTAGAACATAAAAAAGAACAAACAAGAAAGCTTACTTGCTTAACGAAGTGCTATATAGAAGTAGAAAACCATCCAAGCAGATTTTTCCGGCGGCAAACGCCGGCAAGAAAAGGCCGTCAACTAGAAAATCAATTAATGAAATAAGGGTTTATTTAGAAGTTATATTACTTCAACTGAATGCAGAATTTTTTTTTTATCCATATATGTAAGTAATTAAATAATTATTTTAAAATAATTTTATATAATAATATTAAAATGTAATTATTGTTGTTACATTTTTATTTATTTTAATATATGTATTTCATTTTTCAAAGAGTTTTATATATAAATATAACTATTATTATGGGAGCCAATGACAGTATGACACGCACTCACCTTTCCTAAAAGTAAAAAGAATATGAAATTAAATTAAAAGAATTAAAATTTCTATATTCTTTCTTCAACTTTACAAAAGAAAAATAAAGAAGAAGTGAGTTTTTTTTTTTTTTCAATCATGCTACGTGTACATTATATATGGCATTAAATTTGATATTCTAACACTACTCGCATGACATCATCCATTGATTTTTACAACAATATTTGACACATAGAAGGATGTCAAGAAATATGCATATAAATTATGTTATTTGTATCTTTCAGAGTACACTTTGATTTACCCGACTCCACCTCTTCCCTCACATGGGGTCGGGTCCCACNGATGTCAAGAAATATGCATATAAATTATGTTATTTGTATCTTTCGGAGTACACTTTGATTTATCCGACTCCACCTCTTCCCTCATATGGGGTCGGGTCCCACATCCAATAAATGCGTGGGACCCGACCCCCATGTGAAGGAGAGAATGGGACCTGATAAACCAATATGTATCACAAATGGTACATGTAGCAAGATTGATATACATATAGTTTAACTCTCTCTCTCTCTCTCTCTATAATGTCATGCCGTTATTTCTTATATTGTGTTGAAATCGTCGAGTAGGCAATGGTTCGACTGTATACCTCGAATTTCTCGTTAGCTATTCTTGACGAATTTTTTATTTATGAAATGCTTTCTAGCTCAAAAAATAAATAAATAAAAATCATGGATGATATAGCAACACGGATAGAAATTTTCGATAAACTTGGGAACAGCACATCCTAATTTAATTGCGGACTTTGATCACCATCATACATCACAATTGGTAATTTTTATTTTATTTTTTTGGTGAAACAAGTAATAGTTTTAATTCTTAAAATTTTTACTGATAGAGAAGAGATTTCTCCTTAAGTTGCACATCCATTACTTCTTGAAATACTCAATCTTCACCAGTAAGATCACCCCATCGAACATTGTGTTTTGCAGCAAGATAATGTGCTCCGACTGGTCCTCGACTGCCATAAGGGTATAGCTCCGGCATGATTTTATTTTCTTCAATTTCCTTCAACAATGGTGTGAATAGAGCCCATGCAGCATCGAGCTCGTCGCTTCTAATGAATAATCTCCGTTCTCCTTCTATAGCATCTAAGAGGAGTCTCTCGTAAGCATCTGGTATTTCCCGAGTATACCTGCATGGATGAATCCAAACTTGTAATGGTCCATTTAGTGCCACGAAGAACGGTTAGGATTAGAGGAAGTAGAGAAGTGGACTGGCATGAACATGACATTAAACGGCCACATTGTCATGCAATTTTCAATATCAAGATTTTTTACCTTGTTTTGTAAAATAGGTTGAGGTCACTGCGGTCCAGTCTCATTCCTAGACCGGGAACCTTGTTGTTGATTTTCAAATATATGGCTTCATCTGGTTGTAGGCGAAGGACTAGCTCATTTGTAGCCTTGTCCAGATCAGTTCCAAAGTTGCGCTTGTACAGATTACCTGGAACATGTCTGAACTGAACTCTGATCTCGGCTCTGAATTTTATCAACAAAGAATATCAGGACCATGATGCATTGTCAAAATCTAATAAAAATGAATCTTTAGACATAGTTTTGAAGACAGATCCACCTACCGCTTAGTATGGAGAGCTTTGCCTGCTTTCATGAGGAAAGGAACCCCGTCCCAGCGAGCGTTATTAATAAAGAGTGCCGCTGCCGCAAAAGTTGGAGTAACACTGTCCTTTGGCACAGTGGGGTCATCTATATACCCGGGATATGATTTACCACCCTTGCTATGACCCTTATATTGACCAACAACCACATCTTCAAGCTGCAGTTGCTTCATCGACTTCAAAACTTTGACCTGATTCAGTAACTCACATTACAATGAAGCTATTGCGTTTTTCAAAGCACGCTGCAGAATGAATTCTTGAACTTTCTCAGTCACAAAAAGCAAATGGAATAATCAGAGATTGTTACCCACCTTTTCGTTCCTAATATCCTCAGCATCGAGGCTGACAGGCGTCTCCATTGCAAACAATGCTAATATTTGTAGTAGATGATTTTGCATTATGTCTCGGATAATTCCGTAATTGTCAAAATATCTAATAACATACAAGAAACAGTTATCTCAGGAATCGAAAAGAGAGAATCTTATATTAAAAAATCACAAGTGTGATAAAGAAACTCACCCCCCTCTTCCTTCTGTACCAAAATCTTCAGAAAATATGAACTGAACATTACGTATATAGTTTCTTGACCAAAGAGGCTCAAATACAAGGTTTGAAAAACGGAGCACCGATAAATTTTCCACTAACTCCTTCCCCAAATAATGATCAATTCTGATTCAAAACGAAGCAAATCATTTTAATAATCTGTCAAACTGAAATCAATCAAACCCTAGAAAGACCTACCGGAATATTTGGTCCTCGGTCAGGTACTGCTTTAGACATTTGGTCAGCTCTCTAGAGGACTCTGAATCACGACCAAATGGCTTTTCAACAATAACCCTTGTCCATCCAGTTGTTGAAGAAGCTTTAGTGCTAGCACATCTTACCACATCCACGAATATGTTTGGAGGTATGGACAAATAAAATAACCTGTTTGATAGTTTACCGCTCTGTATAGATCAACAACTATCAATATATATCTTTTAGATTGTTATATTTTAGTTCACTATTCATCATGGTCATTAGATCCATCTTTAAATCTAGAAAAATATGTACACAAAATGGGAGGAATTTTTTTAGCAAAAATAAGATGATTTTCAGTTTGCACATGGGACCAGACAACCGTCCAATTAAACATGATCTCTGGAATCATTGCTGGAAGTCCTCATCAATTAACAGTTCAAAATTTAGGGCTTTTTAAGACTCATTAAAGCAATGATCCTCGATAAGGTTTTATCTGAGATCCTTGTCCTGATAGTATTCTTTACCCAAGTGAAATAAGATTCATTGGCATTCTACTTAACATCTCCTAATCTTCTGTGTTGTTGGCTTCAGGTGTAACATGAAATCTGATAAATACACAGTCACTATCTGAACTAAGAATAAATTATAAGAATGCACAAAAGCTGATTCGACTAGTGCCTCCACTCTATGTTGAATTCCATATGAAAGGAGTCAATTATCACAGCATGCTGCAATTCTTCAAAAGTCACCATCTTCAAACCCATGAACATAATTCAAAAGAAAGAATTCTAATAAATGAAAGAATATGATCACCTTTTCAAATTCAGAAGTTGCTTGCTCAATATTGGGAAAAACTTTGACAAGGAAAAACTAATTATACTCATTAAAGAATAATGAAATCAATCTAACCACTAACAAAGAACCAGAGCATTTAGCATACTACACCATTACCTCACCCAGCTCATTCCGAAATAAAGACAAGATTATCATTGCAAATAATGTAATAGAATATTTAATATCACCATCTTTATCCTTGCAATTGTGCATAAATGTTCCCAGGACACAAAATACAGTAAGAGATGTAGTATATACTGACATAATGTCACATAAGCAATTTACATCACTTACAAATCATCAATCAATTACTTGTGTTCACCATGCTGCTAGATATGTAAATTTCCAATCAAATGTATCTTATCATGCTTATTGAGGTTTTATAGGTTTAAATACACTGTATTTAAAAAAATCAGTGAAAGCAAACTGGAGACATGACATTACCTCTCGTTCTTTTAGTTTGCAATTCAGCTCTAGAAAATGTTCCTCAGAATTATATTGGCCCGAGTGATAAAAACATCTCTTCAGAAACTCTTCCATTTTGTCTTGACAGTTCTCTCTATAAGCCATCACCAAAATAACTAAATTGAAAATGACAGAACTATCTAACAATTCAAATGATTTAAGAAAAACCTGCCTACTATCAATTCTGCAAGTTAAGGTTTTGCTTATCATGTTTCTCAGCTCCTCATCCGTCATCTTAGTCCGAGCATAACCATAGACAACAAAATTCTGCATTAGTACAATTCATAGTAAAATCAGAAAAGGGAAATATAATAATTAGTATTAACTTGCTCCATTGCTAAGACAAATATGTTCTACTAATTTAAGATTCTTTTGAACTTTAAGCAAATCAACAACAAGTGGAAATATTTGAAAAACCGAAAAAAAAACCTCAGGTAGCCAATCCTCATAATAAAGAGCAAAAAGAGCTGGAAAAATTTTCTTCTTGGCAAGGTCCCCTGATGCACCAACAACAGTTATACTGAGCATAGAATTTGCCTCTCCAAACTCCGGAAAAGGTACTTCCTCCTCCAGAGTTTTTGCAACTGAACCTTCTGCACAAAGCAATTGGAGATTTTTAGCAATAGGAACTAAATATATTGATGCTAAAGACAAATAAACGGACGTAACAGTGAATGAGAATTTTGGATCATTATTTATTAACATATCAATCCATAACACCATATTAATTTCCACTACATAACATTAGGCGGAGAGGTGAGTCAATAGCAAACCAGGAACTAAACATAAGAAAAGTAGCTATATGAGACCATACATACTTCTAGAAATCACTCAATTAAGACCTTGCCATTTGTTTCCACATACATTCCTTTCTCATTACGTGAAATGGTTCGAAAAGAAAAATTAACACAAGCAGACAAAACCATGGTGCTCAGTGTCCCAAACGCCTGAAATGAGAAGGTAAACCACACATAGGTTAGGTGGATTTCCTATCACCAAGTACCTGCAGTTGAATCCCTTCAAATTTCGCAATTATGGCAAATGTATGATCCTTGGTCCTAACATGAAGATATTTGGAAGGGGATACTCGAGGGATTATTGGTAGGCAG
Organism: Fraxinus floribunda; assembly: GCA_903798395.1. Lineage (NCBI taxonomy): Eukaryota > Viridiplantae > Streptophyta > Magnoliopsida > Lamiales > Oleaceae > Fraxinus > Fraxinus floribunda. The sequence continues at coordinate 20,310 of CAIGRS010173891.1, read as the reverse complement.
GGGGGAAAATTCATTATTTAAGCAGAATCCAGCAATAAAGGGAAATGTTTAATAACACCGCAACATGCACCATAGCCGGTGGGCTTGGCCTAAAGAATTCCAGACATACCTAACATTCTCTGTGTTCTGAAAATCATCGATCTTTCTTTCTAATTAAACCATTCGTCCACATTTTAAAATTAAAGTCTAAAGGCTTATCCTTTCCCTTACACAGCTTCTACCTTACCACCACAACAAGAACAGATTTTTTACTACAGGCAGGCTCACATTGTAAAGCAAACTAGAGAGAGAGAGAGAGATTCTGTAAACTATAAATGTTAATGCAAATAAACAACAAAATTTAGTGGATAATCAAATTAAAGGGTGATAAAATGCTTAAAAACCAGATACAAATTTAACAGCCAAAACTTACCATCTTGCATAGGAATTGCGTTAAGTGGGTACCCATTTGTGGATTTGAGCTCAAAATGATTTCGTAGTTGTCTTCTAAAATGAATATCAGTAACCCATTTCGAGAAATACGATATCTTGTGATCAAAAGAAGAGAGAGTGGTTGAGGATGAGGAAAAATGACTCAACTGAATAGCCATGCACTATGCAGCAGTGAATTATCAATAGATTGTGAAGCTATTAAACAGAAACCTCCAGGCAAAAACTTGCAAGAAATTGTAAATGGATTTCTTTTCCGAGATATTTTTTTGAATCTTGAAGTGAAATTATTGCTTTCTTGTATCTATTGGCCCATTGAGTTCGCTTGAGGTCAGTGTGAAAGAACAACAGTATTTTTTAAATGCAATCTTTTATATGAGGCCACAATTTTTCCTCCCATTTTTATTTTTATTCGTTATCCACTTCTTGTGATCGACCCAACTGATGATCACAACGATATTTTAGAGTAAAGCTTTTAAGTTATTTTGTGCTGACGTGTAGACCATAAATATAAATCAAGACTTTGTAAAATCAAGTTAAGGTAATTTTCTTGATCTGAATCTGGATAGAACAGAGAAATTAACACAAATAGCATTAAAAAGGCCGTTATTTTATACGTTTTGGTTCAATCTTAACATTGTTGTTTGTGGTATTAGCACTCTTCGAATAAATAAATAAAAAATCATTTTACACTCCATTTTACCAATGTGACAAATATTAGAACCCGAAGAATTTCAATCCATTCTAGTTCATCAAAAAGTGAAATGATTGATTTTCTTGTTTAAGATTTGGAAAAATTACTTTCTTTTAGGATGTTTTTGAATCACATTATTTTGGAAGAATGTATTTTAAAATAGTAAATTGATAGAGAATGTGTGGTTGAAAAAAAAAATTATTGATATAATGAAAAATATTATTTTATTGAAGAATGTGCAATTGAAAATGAGTAGAAAAATAAAAATGAAAATTTTAATGTGTAACAAACATGGACTTAATTTTTAAATATTTTTAAACGAAGTGAGAAAGAAGTCAATAACACGGTGATCTAAGATTGTTAAATCCTCAACTCATTATCAAAAACTAATATTTGAGAGAAATCTCCACTATTTTATTCAATATATCGAAAAAAAGGGCTTATTTGATACTTATAAGTAGGAAAGAAAAAACTTTACAGCTTTCACATATTTATTTTTGGCTTATGATACTAATCAAATAAGAGAAAACCATCCTGAATTTCGAATATACCCTCATGCCAGGCATAAAAAATAAAATAACAACTAAAAGAATAAAAATGCATGATATCTGCTCGTACAATGTCTTAATTTCCTTTCCCGTCCTTGCCATCACCACCCTTGGTGCCTCCTTTTTACTTCCTTGAAAGGATGTAGAATTGCATCCTTTGCTGCTGATAAACCACCAAAGAAAAATCCTTCATCACTTCCATCAGCATCAGTTGAAGCTTCAGAATGAACAGTGCAAATTAGCAGCAGCAGCCCAATGAAAACCAGAAGCGTCGTCCCTCTCAATGTAGCCATTCTCAATCAAGAAACAAGCAAAATATTGCTATTGTTTGCGTGTAAAATTGCCAAGCCACTTTTCTTCTTCCTATTCTTCAATTTTATTTTTTTTTTGGATAAATATATAGGGAGGCTGGGAGGGGGAGAGGTCTCCTATATTAAGGAGTGTACACATATCTTGCTACAACATCTGCCACATCCAGTTCCTAAAGATGTATAGGGAGTGGGTGAGGAAAGTTTTTACCATATTAAGGGTATGCCATCCAGTTTGAACGTATTTACGAACAAGATCAGCACCGAAAACATGATTACGCCGCAGTTATAATTAATCAACAGTACCAGATATCTCTTGTTTCTCTTTGTTAATTCGAGACCCTGTAACCTTTGGTCCTCCAAGGAGCAACCTGCACCAGAGCAGGATCGCCGTAAGAACTATTATCATTGTCAAGAACTGTACACATGCTAGCATTGCATTATGACAGTTTTCCAATTCACAATTTCATAGTGTCCATTGCATGTTGACCAGCTTCACTCTACGACACCTTAGAGCCTGTTTGTCTACCATTATTGGTAGAGAAATGGAGTAAGGAATAGTATTTTTTGGAGAATGTGTGGTTGAAATTTAAAATAACTTTATTGGTTTGTGTGTGGAATATTTTATTGAGTGAATTTGATGTAATGAATAGTATTTTTTGGAGGATGTGTGGTTGAAAGTTAAAATAACTTTATTGGTTTGTGTGTGGAATATTTTATTAAGTGAATATGAGGATGAGATTATTCACTGTAAAAAACAGAGTTTGTAAAAATGGTAGACAAACGGAGGCTTAGTTTTAAATGAAGATCTCAATACTGGTCTTATTCAGTGGTAATGCAACAAAATAGAGTCGATCTTATTTGGTGAGTAAGAGAACTGATTAGGCTTCACTTACTGTTTGTACGATGGGATAACATAAATTCTGAAATGGCAATCCAGCTTAAAAATGTCAGATGTATGATACACAACAGGCAACATTGACAGCAATGACAGAAATGGATAGGATAAATTTTTATAGGTGTATTTCTATTGAAGTACGAATTCTGCAATTAAACAAATTCCGCATCTATTAATGGATATAGTTTCTATTACACTTTGCCACTCCAAATACTATAAACAGTTACTTAGTTTCATTCAAGGTAAGTATCCACTATCTACATCTATATCGAGTTTGTGTATATGTTTTATTCATTACACTAAAGAGTCATCATAGATTAACAATTAAATCACTTTTGTCAGAGCAACTATGAAAAAATAATCACATTTTCAATTAAAGAACTTGATATTAGTAAACTAAAAATTACCTGAGACAAATGAACTCCAATAGCAATTATGATTTATCCAATGTCAAGATCCATTATCGAGCACAGACCAAGAATGTATCAGAATTTTAGCACACCTGCACAGCAACAACAATATAACAAATTAGCACTCAATCGCAATGGGGAATTAAGACGGTTCTTTACAGAAGGCCTAAAAAGGGAAGTGTTAATAGAATTTATTACCTGATATTTAACTTGTTTAATCTGTTTTGGATAGGAAATGGACAATAGACTAAAATAAAAGAATAATGTCAAGGCAACAAAATTCCCTTGGAAATGTATCGATATGGCCCGTAACATTATACCCGAAAAAGTAACATCATTGCCACATTTCTACATGGGGATAAGTAAACAAAGGTTTACAATTCTATACATTCATCCAGAAGATTAGCAAGCCTTCATCTGGTTTTCAGTATCCTAATTATCAAATTCTTTGATGCAAAAGCAAGACGGCAACAATTCCTCTTGTGCTTTCAATACCAAATTCTGATTCCAAATGCCCCTTCATAAAATAACTTAGCAGCCAATGTGCAGTTACATTAATCACTAGGCTATAAATCACAAACTATGACCTATTGATATTGTTAGGTGCTATGCTCAAAGCAACTTCATCACTGACAGGCATATTCTGAACATGCTCAAGAAGTTGTGTGAGTTCTCTATGAACAAAATTAAAACGTTCTCTGGAGATGAATGATTCTGAAAATAAAGTTGCAGTAAGTGAATGAAAGGCTTGAGAATTGTCATTGTTGCTGTTTTGAATGATTTGATCATCCAATGGAACTAAAGAACTCTCCAGTCGCCATCTGAGTGGAAAATATTTTTCTGGAACTTGAAAATAGTTCTTTACTACAAGCACTCGAAGGGAATGTCTGCATAATATGCCAGAATGTTCAAATTCTTTACAAGAACAGTGAACTAGCTCATCCTCAGGTATCCAGATTACAAGACACTCTCCTTCCATTTTCTTATAGTGCCTCACTAGATATGAGCCATTAGACATTTCTGTTATCGCATACTGTGTAGACAACACAATTTCATGCTGCAAAGCACTAAAGGCGTAAGGCGTCAGAACAGTCCGAGCATGTTCTTCCAGAGGGAGACATGTCTTGATCGGCATATACAAAAACTCTTCCTGGTTCTGTCTCTCAAAATTTGCGGCAATCCCAACCTGCAAGAATTCGAGAAATAAAACTGAGAGAATTTTAGAAAATTGAAAGTCCAACAGTTCTGAAGTTAAAGTCATACGCAAAAACCTGTTTAAAAAATAACTGCAATGATGATTCTGCGCTCAGAATATTTTTCAAAAATGTCTCCTCCAATTTTAAATACTCAGGAGTCATAGCACGTGCTAGGAAGAAATTACGAACGTAGCAAAATGGCCAACATGTTCGATAAGAGAAAAGCAGATCAATGTGTTTATCCGAACCAATTCCAAAGCGAGCAACCACATGATTCCACTGTTGCTCAAAATCCTCCACATTTTCTTGATGGCACAACATGTCAAACTCAGATTTAAAGTCTGAGTACTGCACGCCAAGTGGCAAAGAGAACCAGCTGGACATTTTTGAGAGGACTTTCCAAATAGAGATAATGTGTTTGGTATTTGGCATCTCAATTGATATAGCATCTCTGAGACCTGAATCAATGTCAGTCACAAATATTTGTGGCCATCTTCCTCTCATAAATCTAACAAAAACCTGTGGAAAAGCAACATAATTACAAGTATTACAGATAAAAGAAGAACGTAAATGCATAATGATCACAAGGCTAGCATCGCCATACCTTTAAGGCCCAAGAAAAGGACCTGGATGTCTCATCTTGAAGTAAAGTGCATCCAAGAAAAACTGGTTTGCCATGATTGTCAATACCAAGCCACACCCCAAGGATCATATTATAAGTGATAGAACGATATGTGGTGTCAAAAATAACTACATCGCCAAAGACAGAAAATGCCCGAATAGAGTCTCCATAAGTCCATGCAATGTTTTCAACTTTTCCACTTTCATCTGTAGAACAATTGAAAACAAATCCGTCATCCCTCTGTGCTGTCACCTTGCATGTCTCGAGAAGTTCCATAAGTTCATTCTCTCGTTTCTCTGTAAGGATCACATCATTCTCTTGAACAGATTTCTTACATGTCCGAACAAAATTTCTAACATCCTTTTCAATAAAAGGTAACTGCCCAGGTTGAAGCCCCTTTTCCAATTCCAGCACTTTCACAATCCGATTCACAGGGAACCCAGCCTTTGAGAGTAAAAGAATACGTTCTTGATCAGCCTCTTCAATTTTTCTATAGGCAGGAAGCAGGCGGACTTGATCGTCTTCCAATAGTTCATGGTTATGAACATTACTAAACTGTGAAACATACCACTGTGTCAAACCATCAACAATCTCCTTTGTCAAGTACATTTTTGCATCACATCCACATCGTACTGATTTTCTATCTCGGGGGTGCTCCACATTGGCCTTCTTTCTTGGCTGATTAAACCCAGACCGGTAGCAAACAAAATCCCTTCTATAAATTCCTAAATTTTGACTTTCTGTTGAACGAGCTTTCCTAATCGAAAAGCCACTCTTCCTTGCAAAGTTGCTATAGTATTCAAAAGCTTCATCATCACTTTTAAATATCTGACCAACGTATGGAGTAAAAACAACTTCTTGCAATGACGAGAGCATAGTTTCCCTCTTTACCAATTGAGATTGGACCGCTCCCTCATCATCTCCTTCGTATTTAATATAACACTTCCAATCCCCACAAGGGCATTGCTGGCGTCGAATCCAAATGTTATGTAACGGCTTTGCACCCATTGCTTGGAGGAAAGAATCAACACGAACTGCAAACTTCCAAGCAGGGGTAGCAGATTTTGAGTTTTTCACCTTCACTCCAAATAAAGAAACAATCTTTCGTGAAGATAAAAACTTATCAATAGCTTGATTATTATTTAAAAGCATTTGCTTCAATTATCCCATAATGTCAGATAAGTAAGATTTCAAATTATACAATAAATTTACAGATGCCCACTTCAAAGCAAAGCCCAAGTAAGATAAAAACAAGAAACTTAATCTATTATTCAGATAAAATCATGACCAATGAATTTTCAGGATTGAGAAAAAGCACAATCAAAATAATAATTCATTTTATTCTACAGAACTCGAATTTGAGTAAAAAAAATAGCAATAATAGAGAATTGATACCAGAGAATGATAAACCCTCCCCTTGAGTTTTCACATTTTTTTGCTAGGTCTCGATCAGCCAGTTGCAAAATTTAGGACTGGTAGTTGGTCTAAACTCAGAAGTCAATGTTCTGCAACTCCAAAGAAAGAGGAGACGAGGGGAGAGAGAAAATGGCAAGCAATTTTTGGGCTCAAAAAGGCATCCTTGTATCAATAGGCCGAATCCCTTTCCAGAGTTTAAACTCTGATCTGGTGTGGTAATGTATAGGCTTTAACCGTGAGCTTGGCTAAGAAATTGCACAATATACCAATTATTTTATTCTTATGAATTTTAGCCACTCAATTTTGTTTACGTTTTAGTTCATAATTTTATTTCTTTTTATTTTCGGCCTCAAACTTCTTCAAGAGTTACCAAACCATATTTTCTAATTGCTAAAGGTAGATGGTTCCTCATATTACCTATGTTCTCATAGTTACACAAGTCTCAATACCCAACTAAACTAAGGGGGCGTTTGATACACATTTTTTAGAAAAGAATACATTTTATGATGTGATGTGATGTGATGAAATTATGTGATTAAAAAATAAGAAAAAAAATTGAATTTCCGTGTAATATTATTTTATTGAAAAATGTGTGGTTGAAAACGAATTTTGAAAGTATGAATTTTGAGAAGAGTATGAATCAAACATGGAAAATTTACATATTTAAGAATATGCATATTAATTAACCAAAATAGTGATGGTCTCCTTTCATAAAAATTCTATTTTTTAAAATTTGCCTAAACAGTTCTAGATATTTTTATTTTTTTACAATTCTACTACGTGTACATTATTGTTGACATTAAATTTGATGTGGTTACAATCATGGCCAACTAGATTTATTCAGGATAAAACCACTTGTACATTCTTTTTTGTACATTGTGATTTACACTCCATTGATTTTCAAATTGAAATGGGCAGAAATGTGTGTGTGTTTTTTTTAAACCGTCCAATGATGTCGACACGTTGCACAATGTCAAACTTGTTGTCAAATAAAATGTACATGTAGCATGATTCATTTATTCAAATCAGTGGCACAATTTTCTACACATCACACAATGTCAAACTTAATGTATATTATGAGTGTACAACTAGTTTAATCCATATTTTTATTGCATTTCTAATTCATGTCCCCATATTGCTTCTTCGACTACTTTGTTGCTACATAAAACTTTGACTGATGGATTGATTTACATTGGAGTTGAGTAATTTTCTAAAAATAATCTCGACTTGTCCTTCAAAGGTTAAATTTAGTGCAACTCCTAAAAACTAATTTTAGAGCATGAGATGGATCGGCACAATGTTCACAACATTGAGACGCGAAATACGTTGTGCACTTCAACCCATCAAATAGGATAACTATAATCAATATGCAGCGAGTTTTTTTTTTGAATGGTCTATAAATATGGGGCTAAATATTCCTATCTTTCCAAATCGCATAGCTTTTTTTGATTTTTCACATAGGAGGTGAACAACATCATCTCCCATATATTTTGTATAGAGGCATAACGACAGATGAATGATAGTTGGTGTTATACGAGAGCTCTAATACCAATCTACTTGTAAATCCATAACGTAGGCTAGGGTTGGACAAAACTTTCGAATCGAATCGAACTGAATCGAGTGATTCTTCATAAGTTAAATATCCGAACGTGGGTATCTAAATCGAGAACCGATGAATTTGGATAGGTTCTCGGTTCTTGACCCAAAACCGAAGAATCATATAAGAATCGAATCTAAATAATTTTTTAAATTTTTTATATTGAATTACTTATATTTTTTAGATTTTTTTCTAAACAAATTAGCAAATTAATTAAACAATCCGCTTAGTCCACAAAATTAATTTTGTATTAGCCCTACATTTGGACCTTATCCTTCCCATTTCCATTCCAATTTCATTCGGTAAGCAACGCCCACTCCCGTATAAACTCAAATCATTTGATAATTTTAAAACATACATCCTCATTCCCAAATCGATTTTGAAGCTCCTTTATTTCATCGGCATCGGTAGCTACTGATTAAATCAAATAGTTGGTAATTATTACAAATATTTAAAAATATTTTATTTTATAACTTTTAATTTATATTTCATTTTCTTTATGCAGACTTCTTGAAACAAAAGAATTATTGATATGGATCACCGATGTTTTAATATTAGTATCTACTTTTTGGAATTTTGTATACATTGAATTAATCTTATTGGACAGCTTTTTATTTTTATGTTTTTAAATTGAGCTACGTTAATTTGTAAAAGTTACGATTGAACATGTTATTAGTTATATTTATGTAGTTTTGCTATAGATGTTAAAAAAATTAATTATGGTATGGAATCGAACCGAACCGATCCGAATCGAATCGAACAGAATGGAACCAAACTCGAACGGTTCCATAATTATATTTAGACCCGGCGGTTCCATTTAATGAATACCTAAGAATTTTGGGTCGGTTCGATTTTCTTCAGATCCGAATCGAACCGACTCATGTTCAGCCCTAACGCATGCTCATAAAATATCCTAAAGAACATGTATGGCTCATTTGTTTGTCTATCAATTTCGGGATGAACAGATGTATCAATATCAATTTGGTCCCTAACATTTGTTGAAAAGTTATCCCGAATATTAAAATGAATTTTGAATCTCTATCGGATACAATGAAAATTGAAACTACATGAAATCAAAGAATTTTGCAACGTACAATTCAATAAATTGTTCTATCTTGTACATAGTCCGACGAACCCACAACACGTGCAAGTGACCTATCACCATAGATCACCCCCTTTCCAAAGACTACCCATACCTTGGGGTCCACCATTTTACAATTCCATTTTCAACTATTTTTCATGTTTCAAGAAGCTTACTTTCGATATTAATTCATCGTTCACATGAAATTTGTTCTGTACGATCAAAAACTACAATCACGAGTGTGCAAATCACATTGTTAACATGTCCCACCTTAATATTTGGTCAAAGTTGGATACCAATTTCTGACATTAGTAATCGGATCATGCTACTCTGCCAGGGCGCCAAGGGCCACGTGGCCCTAACAGAATGGATAAACCCTTAGCAACCATGCGAAGTTTAGATTTAAAATCTGGCAATGGAGGTGGAAGATCTTGGAACTTTTTGGAGAAGTTTCTACAATCAATTCGAATAATATTATCTAGCACCAGCAGTGCTATAATACTAATTTAGATAGTGTTACGTGATAGGCTCAATGAAAGGAAAAATTATGTGACTAATTTAATTGTATTTATTATTTAATGTGACATAGTACCACCTAAACTTGTATTTTAACATTAATTATGCTAAATAACATTAATCGATTCAGTGTGAACAAATTGTGGTAGAAAGCATAGGAGGTCCGAACGCATTGAGCCACTGATTTTTTTCCCCCACTAGATATATAGTGACACGAACCACATCTCTTAGCTATAATATCGTTAAAGAACATTTTTAAATAAATGCTCGATCGATTAATGAAAAAGACCATGTGACTGAAGTGTGTAAAAGGAACCCTCTCGTAAGAGTGGTCGAATTTCAACTGAACTTTCCAATTGCCCAAACCAAATGAAAATATACCTTGTGGAAATTGATGAAAAATATGTTTTTTCAAACACACACACACATCAAAATGGAGCGTATGCATTTTTCAAAATAAATGAACAGCAGTTAGCACCAGTCTACTTTTATATAGGAAAAAAACTATCTTTGCAGCACATACATACTAGACAGCTGCTACAGAGAGTGGAAAAGAATTTGAAAATGCCAAAATGGAGGGTGCATCTGTACACAAGGATGGCACTCCAACACATTTTACTGCTCCAGTTCCAATATAGACTATAAACTTGGCCCGCCCTTCATTAATGGAATTTATCAACAAATCCAATCTCTGCTCAATTTCAATACAAGACTTGTTCAGTTATCCTTTTTCCAGGTATGGCAACCAAAATACATTTTTCAGCTTCAATTCTAAGTTTGGCATCAACTTGTCTTGGACTTTGAAAGAACTCCGTTCAGAACAAATTGATTAGAATCATAGCTCTCTGAAAGTTATAATAGCTCATTAACGTCATGCCCAGAAAAAGTTCAATACACTGCTCAATTTCAAAGTAATAGGCATTCCTTTGAACTTCTACAGTCAACTGGAGGAAATGGTATTGAATGCAGAAGCCACTGGAGTCCCAACGTCCCTACAAGGACTCTATGCCACTTGAGCAGCCATTGTAAAATCTTTGAGCTTGAAACAGTTGTCACTACCTCAAGCTAGTTTTGCATGTTTTAATTTTAGACCACTTTCATCTGCAGGTGGTCGGCGAGCAAATGGAAATTCTACTAGAACGATGAAAGATGATTTCTCAGCCTCTCTAAGATATTGAACAGTCCCATTCATGATCTTCACTAGTTTCTGGCTGATATACAGGCAAAGACCTTCTCTTGAAACACCATTGTTATAGTAAAACATTTCTTGTATCAACTCTTCAGGGATCCCCGGTGCCGGATGAGTTATCCTGTCATGATAAGTAATAACACATTCAAGATCCAATAATGCATAGCATGTCCGTGGAAAAAAGACAAAAAAGGGAAATTATTCTTGAATCCAGAGACATTGGTCATGACTAGTAAATAGAATTATTGATAGATATATAGAAAGAGAGATGCACACACATACACCTAAAACAAAAATAATATCATGTGATTTAGCCTCTTTTTTTTTTTTTTNTAATCAACCATTTTTTTTTCCAGACGCATGGTGAAAGGGCATTGAAACCACAACCTATGGTTGTGACTTGTAATTTGTAAGCACAGTTCATTGACTAGTGTCTTTTTCCAAAGTGATGTATTAGATTAGACATATAATAAATTATATATCAGAAAAATAGCATCTTGGAGCTATTTTTACTGAATTTTAATCCAAAGCGTAGCCGTTATACAGTAAATTTCATCAGACGGCCTAACATGAATTGGCTGCATTTCTCCAATCTATATCTGTGATATTACTTCAATAACCCTCTCTAAAAACACTACCCCCACTCTACACCATAGTACAAAGTGCATTTTTGGTAATACTGTTCTTACTGCTTATTTTTGATAAAAGTATAATGGGATTATGATGAAAAAAAAGAATTGGGCCCCACAAAATTTGCAGATAAGACGTGGGCAGTAGTTGTGAATATGTAGTTAAAATTAGCGTTTGACTTTGACAAGGAGATTATAATTTTATCCAATTAAGCACTTAGAACAAATGAGAATTAAAATTGAAACCACTGAGAGGGTGGCCAAGGAGCCACCATGCTTCTGCCAGGGGAAATAATATTACTGAGGTAAACAAGCGAAACAAAATCACAGCAAATTTCACATGAAATAAATGAACAAAACAAAACCTTTCTGACTAGTATGAAAATCAGTTACCGAAATTCAATATGAAGAACATGTGTCAGTGTCCCGATACACTCCTTTCTTGGAATCAGCCTAAATTCAATTGATGATCCTTCAGGAGGAGAGAAAAAGATAGCAGTTGCCAGAAAGTCTGAAAGGACTTGCTGAAGCCTCAAGATGTCACCATATAAATACATGAATGATACTTCAGCAGGTAAATCATATCTAACTTGCACCAGCCGCTCCCGGCTCAGGATCATAACTTCATTCTTGACCACTTCTAAAGCTTCCCCAAGATTAAATTCATCAGACTTCATTTCGGTATAGCTGAAAAATGAGTTGCACAAGGATAAAGAACAGTCCAAAAGCATCTGGAATTTGTCAAGATATATTAATTACAGTTATACCTAACAAAGTGTACCTTGTGAATGCAAAGCAACACTACAAAAACAATTACCTAACCAAACTAATTCATTATTAGATATATTGCACCAGATTCTAATATAATTATGACAATGAAGGATTAACAATAATCAACCACCAAACAAAAACAAAAGCTAATCAAGTGAAATTGGGTGTAAAAGCAAATCATAGTCAATCTCAAAAAGTCGCTTCTGAGTTCTACAGTACATCATCTTATCTTTGCAGTGGGATGACTAAGAAAAAGAACTCCTACCTCAATTCTCACTCACAGCACAGTATCCACTCGGCCATGATGAAAAGGCAACATCATCCCGCAAAGGAGATGTCTTGAGAGCGAAAAACATGAATTCATAATAATATTGCCAGATCCGTTTTACTTCAATATTCCTTTTAAGAATGTTCTTGTTTTGCTTTCCATGTAAATAAAAATTTGAGACCTGGAACCTTATAACGTGATAAAAATCAATGACAGATGAAAGCTGGTGTTTAGAGAATCCTGATGGCTTGTCACCATCATAGTTCACGATTATTTTGTTTTTGCACCTTTTCATGTTCAGTGAGTTCTGCAGATTGACAAGTACACCACTGACCATGTCCTCTATGTGTGCAGAAAGACAAAAAAATCATTCTTTTCCAAAAAGGTATCTTCTGTTGATTATGAAGCATAACATTAAATGATTAACATATGAGAGAGTTCTTATCAGGTGAGAAGTAGGCTGTCCAAACAATCTTGTAATACAAGAAGCTGCCAAGAAATCTATTACAATGGGAAGAAGCATATTGACCCAAAGAACATACAGTGCATATGGAAATTGTCCTCCATTTATTATCTCAATTAATCTTTTCAGTCCTTTTAGTGCTGCCATTATTTCTCCTAAAAAGATCTCAATTATTGTTGTTGCTGCAATTTCTTCCTAATGCATAGTTACATAGAAACAACTTTGTTTAATATTTTTCCTTTGTTATCTGATTTCCCTTTTTCCTATTTTCCTCTTTTCATTGGCGGGGGGAGGGAGTGTTAGATATATGTTGTTATGAAGATTTTTTGAAATTTACGACTTCACACACCTACATAAATAAGTAGCTTTATAAGTAATAATGCTTCAAAACCTACATCTGCCTCTAATACAACAAGTTCCAAAAGTTTTTGCAACATAATATTACCTCGCAAGTTTTAAATCTCAATCAATTCAATTCGGACACCTTAAAGGATTGGTGCTTCTTTCACTTCAGGAATATGAATTAGATACTGACAACGTGTAATGAGAATTCCTAGTTCAATGCAGAATATTAAGCCTGAGTCATTTTTACCAAAATACTTTAGATAATAACAGGACCAGTACTGTTATTATTTAGAGAGTGCAATTTATGAATTCTTTCTATGGTCAACCAGGTCTCTCTACATTTATCCATAGGACATCATATCTACCAAGGCCCTGTTTGTCACCCTTTCCCTAATGACATATTAGCATGTCTTTGATGAATTTATTGTTTTTCTTGTTCCAGAAATTCATTGACCTGAGACAAGCTAATTGTAGGCCGAGGAACAGATAATTGGATAAAGTTTCTTATATTAGGTAATTAATAATTAATTAAGAAGGACGAGAAGGTAATCAAGAAGAGATATTATATTTGATGTGGACATGCAAGCATATGCATCAGAAAAACCTAGAAGCCTAATTTCAGCAGTAACATTTTGTTAATTTATTGGCAAGCCTCAAGGAAAAATGCTAATGCATTCACCAAAATTATTAAGCTAGTAGATCATACCTCCCCTCAATACTCTCAATATCAGCATCATCAATGATCTTGGCTAATTGTTCCCGACATAATGCACTTGTCTTCAACAGCTGTCTTTGTTCTTTACTCAAGTCTGAAGATTTCATTAAATTCTGCAAACACTTCATTCCATTTAACGGGTTTCTAATTTCACCTCGGATATAAGCCAACTTTGTTTGGGTATTTGCTGTAGCCTGTTCAGATGTCCTTTGCACTTGCAGGGCATATTGAAGTTCAGGACTAGCAACATGCAAAAAGCACAAAATCCCAGTGATCCTGCCCTCCGTATTGGTCTTTTTGTTTGCAGAAATTAATGCTTCTACATATTTTCCTTGCTGATCAAAGAAGCCAAATACCAACTTATTAACATCCTGGCCTGCAATTACAGCATTGAGTAATATTCTGAGCTTTGTTAATGTGTCCTGATCTTTGACCCGGCAGCCAAAATTATGAACTGTAAAGACCTCACCAAGAAGCATTTGGTCTATGGCTTGTTCCCGCTTTAGACCAGACAATTTTTGTATCGCATCGTTCCACTCCACACAACGTCCATGCTCATCCATCATAAAAATGGGAGGAATTAGTGCACATGGACTCCGAACAATTCCTACATAATCACCTAGGATTTGATTGTATTTGTCCAATATCATCCTTTGTCCAGTAACATCTTGGCCGACAAAGCAAACTCCTACAATATTTTCCTTCACATCTCTACTACAACACGCATTACCAACCAAGATGACAGGACCATTCTCTTCCTGAGGCCCAAAAGTTTTGAGTTTGATTTCAACATTTTTCTCTTCTTTGCCTGCAATGACATATCAGATAGGCTATGACTTAGCAAGAATATATCTTAAACAAAAGGAGAAGATATATTATTACATGTAACGAATGGAACAGGGGATAATTCTTGGTAATAAGAGAAATTAAGCCAAACACCAAAGCTAGAGGTTTGTCAGAAAGGCCTGGCGTGTCAAAAAGCAGACCTGGAAGCTCAGTTTCATCAGATTGGACTGGCAATGTGCAAGATCTTCCTTTTTCAAAACAGAAAAACGAAAAAATGACTTTTGGATGCACATAAGCAGGAAAATCTCTTGTTATAGGAAATTCATCTAAACCAACTAACAGTCATGTAGCAGAACATAGCTAATGGTTCTAGAACTTCATGTTTAAGGGTGAAGCAATACAATGCACCAGTCTTGAAATTATAGCATCCTTTACAGTCTCTTCACATGCAGTGCTTGGAGTATAGTGCATTAAGTACTAGTGACCAACTTCCCTTCCTGGTACAGGTCCACTGAAAATCCACTTTTCTCTATGCAGTTTCACATTCTCTCGACCCCACCCATGCCCCACCACACACACACACAAAAAAAACCTAAATGGTTGAATTATTGTGTCACAAACCCAATGGTTCTGTCACTGACTCCCAATCAGTCTCTTTCTCGGTTCGCTCAATGATTAAGGTTCTAAGAATGTGTATTTTCACAAAGAGATAATACGTAAACATATTTAAACAACCTAAATAAAATTGTGGTTTCCTCCAGCAATCTATAATTTTTAGTTGGAAAAATTAGTTTCAGAAAAAAGATTACTGAACAAGAAGACCAGAGATAGTGTCACCTTGCAAAGCCAGGGAGAGAACATTCTTCACTACATCAACTGATTCGTTGACCACCAGATCAACAAAGGGCCTACCAAGAGCTTTTTGTAAACTCAACCCTGTAAGTTCGGCCACTCTGGTATTCCATCCATTGATATCGCCAGAGGTATCAACAGCCAAAATAGGTATTGATGCCGTTTCAATTAAGCGAACCATTTCATTAGTCACTATACGCAGTTCATCCACCCTCTGTATGCTGGTATCAACTGCTGGAACACTGACAATCATTTGGGCATCATTCTGATCTTGCAATGATCCTCTTAATATAAGCTGCAAGGAATGAATTGCATCCATTTCCACGTCTTCCCATGGTAGGCTCCGTCTCTTAACCACCTCGAGGAAAGCCTTGAATGATGATCTAGGGTGCATTTTTCTTCCATCATCTTTTTCGTTCGGATCATGTTTTGCACCTCCCCATTTAATTTCCTTAGCTGTATGCGAACGGAACCAAAAGAGGAAATCTCTAGAACTAATTCTAACAGCAGACATTCCACATACTGCATCGCCAAGAATGGAAGCATTGGGGTAGCCAGCTTCCATGAGGCTGTCAGTACTTAATCCAGTACTACTGCCATGGTACTCTAGAAGCCAGGCAGCAATGTCTCTGATTTGTGCCTCTGAAGGAGTGACCCCAAGCAACCAGCATTTATCATGGTAGAAAAGTACAGCACCATCACACCTCACAAGGTCCATAACATTAGGTGACTGAGTAACAATACCCATTGGGGCATCTCTTAGCAGCATATCACAAAGCACAGTTTGCGTTTGCAAAATATGCTTCTCCTTCAGTTGAGCTTCCAATTCCACTTCCTTATTGATTTGAACTCCAAAAACTTGAACCAAGAACTCGCACGCATACCTCAAAGGAAAAGGAACAAACCTGGGGCTCGTATGGTGGCAGACAACCAAGCCCCACAACTTTCTTCCCCTTTGCTGATTGTCATCCATCTCATCAACCTCCTCATTGATCATCACGGCTATTACAAGAGATGCAATCGAACCCATATTTGCCATATATTGTGCATGACATCCATGAGGAGATCTTAAAGTGGATCCAGAAAGACTCGGTGGTTGAGCCAATCCCTTGTAATGAATAACTTTAACAGGCTGGGCCCGACAATCACATATCATTCTAACCTTATTTTTCATGAAAAGAAATCTCGATGCTTGTGGTATATCAGTTGCAGGGTAATGCAATCCAAGATAAGGTTCCAAGCCAGGCCTGTGGCACTCAGCGACAACCTCCCCATGCTCGTCCTCGTGAAATTTATAAATCATTACCCTGTCATAACCTATTAAATCCTTCACTTCTCTAACCAACACGTCAAACAACAGTGATACATTTCCACTTGGCAGAGATTGTATTCTGGAAATAGCTTTGGCTGCAAGCTTGTATGATTTTAAAGCTCCAGCAGCTGTCACTGGCACTTCATCTGGATTCACCGGTTCCAGATCTATAACTAATCCAACATCAATTCGATGTAAAATAGCATAGAAGGGCTTACCAGAGTGTCTACAATGGACCAAAATTGGATTAACTAAATTAACTTCCTCAAAATTGATTGCTTTCTGCAGTGCAGCAGCACTTGAAGGTTGGAAAAGTGTTCGAACATCAATTCCAAAACTCAAAGCTTCTTGTTGTTCCATGCTTGGAACTGCATGCGGTGCTAAGTCTAACATTTCAGGTGCATTCTCACTGTACGCGAGAATGCTCAAATTTTTTTCATGGATCGCAATCAAGCAACCAAATGGCTGGATAAGGCTCCCTCTTTGCATCTTCTGCAGATAAGCTGACACAGTCGAAGAAGGAACATTGCTAGTGGAAGTTGATGCATTGACAGATGTTGAGTAATCAAACTGTTGTTTAGACTCTTCAAAGTCTACCTGAAGCTTGGCATCAATCGGCGTCTGAGAGACGACATGGGCACCACGCCTTGATCTAACAGAGCTGCTCCTAGAACAATTTGTCTCGTTTGATGTCGAACTCGACGACATGTCTTTCAATTCCTTATATACTTCTCCCTTTTGCAATTATCCAACTGCTTGTCACTATTGTTACTCCAATGGAATAACTACTCTACCCAAAGCAACATCAACCTTACGAAAGGTATATAAACCAATAATAATCCTAAAGCAAGGCTGGAATGCTCTTTTTAGCAAAAGGAATTTTAAACAGAATTTAAGTGCTTATATTCGAAAAGATTCCACCTTTTTATTTTCAATTCAAGAAACCAGCAGCAAAAGAAAAAAGGGGGCGAAAATGGATTCCTCAAGAAGATATGAAGAACGATTTTTTCTAAATTACTTCACAGAACCCTCCATACTCTGAAAACTCAAAAGCCCGAATAACAGGTCCGAGAGCCCGCGTAACTGCAAAGATTTTCAGAGATCCTTTATTGCATAATACACCGAATTACACAATTCAAGTTTGTTAAGTAACTATAAAAATGACAAAAATCTCGATTTCAAAAAGTGAAAAAAATCTCAATCCAACAAACACCGAATACGAAAACAAAATTGAGCAAAATATCAATAAAAACACAAAAATAATATAGTAAAAAGTCTGACCGGTTGAATTGGGATCAGTAACACGTGATGCAGGACTGAATTCCTGAGCTCTGTCACAAGCATGATATTCAATTGAATTGTTGATGGAGTTGCAAAAGTATTCCGTTTTATTCTACTCCGTGTAAGGTTGGGAATCCATTGTTTGGTACCGTAGATTCGATTTTTACCTCTCTTTTGGTGAATTTCCTTTTCACTGCCATCGCCACTAAGTTAATATGTGCATCAGTGCACGTTTGCAAATAAGTAGCTTTTAATTTACTGGCAGAATAAGTAGCTTTCTTATTACCCTTATTCTACTTTCTTTTTTCTTTCTATTTTTTTTCTTTTTTAGGAGTTGTGTTCACTGTTCACTGCTATTTTAACACGTCTTTGCTTGGTAGGAATTAAAGTCAGATTTTTTTGAAAATATTGATAAAAATTGATGAAATGTGCGATTAAAAAGTTATGAGTCTCGTAAAAAATATTTAAAATTAATTGTTAACTTTAACTAAAATTAAAATTTTAATTTTAATATATATCAAACATAAGCTATATATCTATTAACCTATTTTATAAGTGCGAATGACACGATACGATTTTGTTCGAGGCTCGACCCTTTGATCTATGACGTGCTCTCAAAATTGGCTTTAAAATCACGTTTCTGCTTAACCCGTTTTTCTTAAGTGGTGCACTAATTATGAGATGGTGATTATTGACTTGATGGTGTGATATACATACATACATACATACATACATACATACATACACACACACACACACACTGTGCGGATATTTTCATTCTTGGTTTTGCTTTTTGAGTTCTTCGTCTTCTAGGTTCTTTTGAAAGTGCCATTTTTCATTATTTTAGGGTTTGGTTCTTCGTGTTCTTCATCTCTAGTGATGAACTTGTAAACTGAGATCATATTAGTTGTCAATCTCTGTAATCTGTTTATCTGAGTGATCGCCGTGAGAATAAGGGTTTTCTTCCAATCGCGATTTTTATTTGGCTGTTGAAGGGTTTCTTATGTGATTCCTTTAGATCTGCAGTTCAGTGTGAAAAAGATAAGTGTCTTGTATTTTTCTTTTGTATTTGGAAGAACTATTTGTAACTAGTTACCATTTTGGGCTTATTAGTGCAACCGAGCGAATATCCAGTATTTGGATGCTCAACGGGGGATGTAGGCGTTAGATTTGGTAGCCGACCTTCGAGACCTAGGTCGAAATAATTCTTTGTGTTCAATCTTTATTTTTCTTCAAATTTCTTTTTTGTTTTTCTGTTCTTTTAATGGTTTGTAAAATCTTGTTTTAATATCGTGTGTTGTGGACCTTTTCAGATTTCAGGTAGAAACATTGTTAAGCTCACAACTCTTCCTCTATTATATAAACTATCAATAGAATAATATCGAATACATGTTATTCTTATCAAGTTGGATGATAAACTACGCCCATATTTGGTATAGATTATAATTTATTAAAAAATTTAAGTAAAAATCAACGTCTACTTTTAATCAAATATTTCATGGCATCACAATGTATCAACCAAATATTTCATCATTTTTTATAAAATTTTAATAAAAGTCTTTAATCTACACCAAATAGTGGCTATATAAAAAATTATTACATATTTTTTTATTATTGATCATTTAATATATGGTAAATTGTTGTTTTCACCCTCAATCTTTGTTATAGAGTATCATACCAGCCCACATTCTTCTTTCTACCATTTTCAACCCCCCAACCTTTCAGAAATTAGAAATATTCGTTCTAAAACATTTTAGACAAATTCCATCTAAAAGTCTGGTTAGATTTATATAGACAGGCGATTTTACCCTTTAACTTAAATAACCAAAACAATAAAATAAAGGGGAATGCTCCACGTACAGGAGCATTCCCCTTACAATCTCATAGAGGGGACCCACAAATTTTTTTTTTATCTTTTTTTTAATAGTGGGCCCCCTCTACAGTGAGGGGGCCTGTAAGGATTGTAAGGGGAATGCTCCTGTAC
>CAIGRS010173887.1:0-11557 GCA_903798395.1 Fraxinus floribunda | reverse complement strand
TGACCAGTAAATAAATTTGTGACTTATAATTATGAGTATGTGACCATTAATCACAAAAATGTGACTTTATTATCTTTATTTAAAAAAAAAAACCTGATTTTTGAATTTTTAAACTATAAACCTGATTTTTTAATTTAGAAACTTAAACACCTTAATTTTGATTTTTTCCCTTGTTTGAGCCTCATTATGGAAGAAAAAATACATTTTAAATAGTGATATTTGAAGAATATGTGGTTAAAAATGAAGAAAAAAATTGTGATTTACATATAATATTATTTTATTAAAGAATGTAATTGAAAATGAAATTTTGATAAAATGAGGTTCAAACAAGTTCAATGAAGAGGACAATACACGAAACCCGAGTACACCAGATAGCAAAGCATTACAAGCAAAATCTCCCCATCTTATTTAGTTACATAAATATGAAGTTAACTACTAGGGCAAACCACCCATTCACCATACCAATAAATAAATACGGCATTTTTCTACTTTTCCCCTGCAATTCAAGAGTGGGGTGGCTTCTCCAAATCCTCGAGAGGGCGAAAAAAGGCCTTCTGCTCCAACACTGAATCGCCACTAGCACTCGTGGACGAGGAGTGAAAACCACGTTCCCCACCTGCAGCCGGGTTGTGATCGGTTGCAGGGCCAAAAACCCCAGTCTGAGGGTGAGGAGCCCAATATTTGTCAGATTGAGGTAGGATTAAATAGTCGGGCACCACGGTCGAGTGGACATGCTCCTCTGGGTTCTTGTCGTAGACCGACACATGCACACCCCTCCTGATTATTTCATCATATCGTAGATTAAATAAATTTGGATTTAAACAATGATATGACAGGAATTCTAGTAAGATAGGATTATGGTATTGGTAATTAAAATATGAAAACCTAAACAAGAGGCTTTAATGGCGGGCACTTAAATGAGTTGTCACATGTTCAATAATAACACATAACGACTAGCTTCTAACCAAAAAATTGTCTCATTAACAATGAGAATGACATAATGTCCTCGCCTGATGGTTAAGTTACTAGGAACAATATCATTGATTAAAGTTGTAAAATAATAGAAAACTCCCTCGACATGGGGAAAAATATGAATTAGGACAAGCCCAATACTAATCACCAGCAAACATATTAAAAAGACTAATGCTCCAAGTACAGGAGCTCTTCTGCCAGGGGCCTGTAACGCCGAGGCCCACCATTGAATAAAAAAAAAAAAAATTGGCCCCCCCCCCCCAAATGTGTGTGATCCCTGTACCTGAATCACTTCTCTATTAAAAATTACTTGGAGGCCGCCCTCTGTCCTTATCCACACTACCAAAAAAATGCCTTGGGCGCAAGCAAAAGTGGAGTTAAATCCAGATTAAATAAAAATAATAAAATATTCAACATTTCCCGGAACTCATTTTTTTCTAAAATAAAATTCATTTTCAATCATGTTTTTTTGCTGTAAAATACATATCTCAATAAATAAATAACTATTTAAAAGTCTGTTTTCCCTCAAAAATTACTGCTCAAGCACGGCCATAATATTCTTTCGAAGGACTCTGACCAAAGGTCAAAAGAAATATTTCAAGCAAATTCAAGATTTTGTGTTCATCGCATTTCACATACAAAGTTACAGGAATGTTAAAATAAAGCTTTAAACCTCAAAAAATGCAAATATTTTAACAAAAGTCAGAATTTATCATGCAGGCATGCAAATTTTTTAACAAAAATTAAGATTGATCAGTCGAAAGATGGTTATACCTGAGAGACAGCGAATGAAGAAGTCGCTTTGCCACTCCCAACCTCAGCAAATTGGCTGCCATAAATCAGTGAAAAAAAAAAAAAAAAAGAGATTTTAGGCCTTCACTGGGTATATCTGAAAGATGACTGAAAGGACCCCTCATTTTATAGAGATGGATATGTTTGACTGTGTTTATTTTTTTGATTTCAGGGATCCGCACCTACCCCCGGGTAATACGGACCGTCAAATGTTTGGACTGACATTTGACGAAAATAGTTAACATTGACGGAGGTATCTAAGTTACTTTTCTTGTTTGGTACGTACTAAAATTTTCATTCGTATTCTTCTATATTTGTTATTTATCAATGAATTAATAACCATCATGTCGTAAGTGCTCAGTATAAGATGGGCTTCGATTTTTATTAAATCAATTCCTTGTTAAGTGTTAATGCGAACACACAAATCTCCATGAAGAAGTTATATTGGCTCCAATACAATTAGGGGCATGTATTGGGTTGGGTTGATTTTTGCTTCAATCAAAACTTAACTCAACATGATCGATTTGATCAAAATTTAATTCAACCCAACGCGAGTAAATGTTGAAACCTAACTCAACTCAATTCAATCAAAGTATCGATCAGGTTGGGTCGGTCGGTTTGTGACGACTTGTCAATAAAAATTAAAGTCATTCAATTTTTTATTATACTAATTCGTATGGACAAGATTAAGTGGGTGTTTGATGGAAATTAAAATTAAATTTTTACTTAGTAGATTATAATAGAAGTTTTTGAAATGTGTGGTTGAAAAGTTGTGGGAACCATGAAAGATATTGTTAATATTGATTGTTTGGATTGGACTTAGATTAAAATCCGAAACAAACATGCCTTAAATAAATAAGCCACTGTTTGGCACACATTAAAATTTTCATTCGTATTCTTCTACTCATTTTCAACTACATATTTTTCAATAAAATAATATTTTTCATCACATCAATAATTTTTCCTTTTTTTAACCACGCATTCTCCACCAATTTACTAATCTAAAATACATTCTTCCAAAACAATGTGTCTCTAACATACCCTATGTATTGAATTTTATGACGAAATTTAGTATTTGTGTCCTCAACTTTTGGAGAAGTGAACATATGGGTGTCCTGCTTCACTAGTACTCATTTTGTGAACTGTTGATAATATAGTAAAATTTCAATAAAATGATAATATTAGAATTGAGAAAGTTATTACTTTGATGGGATAATTAATTTGTTAGCTTATTAATTTATCGATAGATTATGTCAAATTTCTTTAATCAATGTTACAAATATGTGATGAATATTCAGATCATTTTAGTGAAAATAATATAATGATAGAATGTCTGTTAATGAAAAGATTATTCAAAAGATACTTAAAAATAATTATTCAAGGGGACTAGAAGATCTTTATTTTAATTTTGTATTACGAAAATTAATTGAGGACTCAAATGACAAAAATCGAAAATCACCTATGCCAATTTACGGCGTTAATTTTATTTCATTTCAGTGGGTCCCGCTATGCACGTGATCTGAGTCAGCATGTGTCACTAAATTTTATCCCACACCAATTTATGTGAAAGAATACAGTGCACGCGACCTCAACTGGCTTGTTGTGATCTTCCGATTAGAAAAATTTTGGTCGCCTTGAATTTAAAGACTAGCAGGCTATTACGATTTTGGAAGTCAAATGATTTGTGCTAATGACTATTTAGTGTATGTTTCACGTCCATTAATTTATTTTATAATATGTTGTACAAATCATTTTTAATCGCACATTCACGTAATAAAATATTTTATACGTATACCAAATTTTTTTCTACTTTTTAACTATATATTCTTCGAATAATCACTATTCAAAACTCTTTTTTTCCTACTGATACTACCAAAAATCGTACATGATGATTTCGAACTTGACGACTGAGAAAAAGCACGAACGGGGTCTTTCGGTACCTGAAACAAATGCGTCGATGTGTGTCATCATCGCCCCTCCGATACTTAAGTCAGAAAGAGAATACAGAGAGAAGATATATGCTGAAAAATATATGTAAAAACGTACATTTACCATGAATGAGAATAATGTATTTTTATAGAAGTAGGTGGTGGACTCCTAGTAAGACTAAAACGTTTGAGATCCTAGGAGTTCTAGTGCAATTAGGAGTCGTACTTGAGTTGACTTAGAATTTCCTAGGTATTTGGGTTAGGATGGAACTCTGGCGTGAGAATCCACTTCATCCTAAATAAGGACTCTTCCTTTATTAGGTAGGGATGGTCTTAGGGGCGAGAAGGAGTTAAAAAGGCTTAATGAAGCCTCAAGTACATTGGTCGGTCAAAGTGGCTTGAGCCCAAGGAGTCCTTGGGAACGTTGCTCGAGCTCGGTCAAATGTTGGTATCATCACTGGCTCCCGTGCATCAATGTCAAAGCTCATCCATTGGGGTCATGGGATGGATACACTTGAAGGTGCGATTGATCCTCAAGAAGGTAGTCAGATCGAGCGGCTTCAGAGATAGAATGCTCAACCTTGATCATGGGGCTGAGCAGTCTTGAAAATAGAGTGCTCAGCCTTCGAAATATAGATCGTGCTTGAGGGGTGACGAGCCAACTGTGCGTATGACAACGTGCCACGTGGCCTTCATAATCGAGCCAATGATTACCCTTGTTGGATGCGTGCCACGTGGCGTGGGATGGAAGGTTGAGATTGAGAGGCCTTTAGACTTCCCTGTCTCTTATAAATACCCTCATGTCCCACTTCATTTGCTCCTTGGACCACCTCGGGTCTAAGCTTAAGGTAAGAGCTCGTTCCCTTTAGTTAGTTAATTTAAGTTTTTATGTTTCAACAATGTCCAGTAGTAGTGGCTCTTGAGCCTCGGGGAACCCCGATACCGAGGAAGATCATCACATGATTCCCTTCGTCGTACCTATTGATAGTCACCCGACCCTCTCTTATCCCGAACTTAGCTGTAGGTATGAAGAGCATGAGGTAATAGGGGTAGCTTGTGAGTTTGGGCTGATGCCCTCGTGTGATGTGCAACCCCCCGACCCCGAGGATAATATAACCAGTGCTCAAGAGGGAGAGATTGTCGTTTATAGGGAGGCATTAAATAGAGGACTTAGGTGGCCTCTTCACCCTTTCTTTCTCGAGTTCCTGATCGAGCACGATATGTGTCCCGGGCAGTTAGTTCCTAATGGGTGGAGGATGCTCGTGTATTTTTTTTATAGCTTGTAGGTATTTGTCAATCATCCCGAGGTTAGATCTGCTCAGAATGACGTTCGAGCTGAAGTCACTCTCGGGCTTCGATTGTTTTGTATACTTTTCCTCCAGAGGAGAGTTCAAGGTTCCTAAAATGCCGAGCTCATTAAAAGGATGAAAATCCAAATATTTTTTTATTCAACCCCAAGATCCTGACCACCCATTTAGTCCTCGGTGGACAGTCCCGAGCACCGAGCGTTTTAACGAGGGCTAGGAATATTTCGAGGTGTTAGAGAGGGATAGGCAAAGACTGGTCGAGGTCGAGCCTCTATCGTATAGCATGGACGATCTCCTCGAGGATGATGTCCTCAATCTAGCCGATGTCAAAGGCATCGAGGGTAGGAGCGAGCACCTTTATAACTTATCTCTATTGTTCAGCATGCTACCCCCTCGGTCAAATGACTTGTCTTTATTTTATTTTTGCAGTTCTCGAGATGACGTTCGAACCCGCCAACCTTCGTCGAGCAGTAGACAAGAAATCGAAGGTCGCCCAAGTGAAATAGGCAGGGAAGAAAAGTAAAAAAGTCTTCAGCTAGTGACACCTGAACAACCCATGAGAGGGCCCGGGGAACATTCTGAGGCTTCATTTGATGCCCTTGTCACTCAGGACGAGGTGCCACGAACGATGATGCCTCGAGTTCGTATTCCTGGAGGGACTCCTGTTGTGGTTGACCTTGACGATGAATTCCCCAGCATGCCTCCTCGTCCTCAGACGCTGGGAAATGTATCCTCGAGAAATATGGATGGGATCAAGTAAGCATGACCGACAGACCAAGGGAGTGAGGGAGGTCGAGACTTTAACGCTGAAGGTAACATCGAGCTTTGTAAAACTTTTTCATGTTCAAATCCCGATCACTAACTTCGTTTCGTTGTGAAGGCCTTGACTGTTGCTCGAGCTCTGGCCCTAATAGGAAAAAGGGAGACGGCAAGGTTGCTACGCTCGAAGAGAAGCTCGAACGAAGGGTCCAAAATATTCTTGAGCTCGAGGCCAAGAACAAACATCGAGCGAAAGAGAACTCCGAGCTCGAGGCGTCACTCAAGCAAGCTAGTGACGAGCTTGCACTGGCCAAGGACGAGGCAATAGAGGCAAAGACTGAGCTCGACCAGAGGATAAAAGAGATGGAGGCCATCCTGGAGGAGGCTCGGGCCAAAGTAGTCGAGGACTTTAAGAAGTCCGAGGAGTTTCAGGCGATGAGGGGGGATTATGCCTTAGGATCGTACGATTATGCATTCAAGAAAGCTAGGGCATACCTCCGTTCCAAACTTCCTACATTCAATGCCGAGGAACTGACGTCTGCCACCGAGGTCATGGAGGGTCACGAGCTTTCATTGTCGGAAGGTACCAGAGCCGAGGAAGAGGGGAATGATGTCGAGGATGAGGTAGAGAGGCCCTCGAGGAATGACGATGAGGACTAGGATTCTTTTTTTTTTTTTTGGAACCTTTTTGTAAAGTACATTGCCCGACGAAGGGCTCGTAATTGAACTATTATTTTTGTACTGCAAATCATGAATGCCCACTTGTTATTTTGATCTTAATTTTTTGTTGCTCGTCTTGAGGCTTTAGGCATTAATTCTCGAGGGTAGTGAATCTCGAGGAGACTTTTAGCTTATATCCCGAGGTGTTATACCCGAGGATTGTTTAGCTTTAATTTCGTGGAACCACAAGCTCGAGCTCTTTCTGTGTTGCTCGATGAGGGTATAGATTGGGATGCTCGCCAATGACAATGCCTTCAGTTGCTTGCGCATGGCAAGACTTTGAGGTGCTTGTTCGGGGTAAGGGTTGTGAGGTGCTTGCACGGGGCAAGGCTTTGGGGCGCTTGCACGGGGCAAGGATTTGAGGTGCTTGCACTATGGCAAGGCTTTGAGATGCTTGCTCGGGGCAAGGCATTGAGGTGCTTGCACTGGGCAATGATGTGAGGTTGGGATCAAGAGCATATTGTGGGCGAAGAAACCCCGACACGATTTATTCAATTGAAAGACCTTCTAAACATCAAATGTGGGTACGCAGGTCTGATATTGAAAAAATTAAAAAGAAGAAGGGCATGCGAGCCCGACAAACCTAAAAATTCAAAACAAAAGAAAAATTACTAAGTAAAGGTGAAAAATACAATACTTGTAGTACATCTTTAGGTTATCCGTGTTCCAAGGTCTGGCCAGTGGTCTTCCTGAGGTGTTTCTTAGGCTGTAGGCGCCTTTGCGAACTTATCTTATGATTTCAAAAGGTCCTTCCTATGTAGCCCCTAGCTTATCTGGGGCACGACCCAAAGCTTCTGCTCTCCTCAACACAAGGTCCCCAACTCTGAACTTCCAGGACTTCACCCTGCTATTGAAGTGTTTGGCTGTTCTGCTTTGGTAGGAGGCTACCCTTATTGAGGCTTGTTCTCTTACCTCCTCAAAGAGGTCAAGGTGCTGTATTGTTCGTTCCTCTGCCCCGGGTTCAAGCCTCTTTAGGCTCGACAGCCTGGTCTCGATTAAAAGGGTGGCTTCTACCCCAAATGCCAACATGAACGGGGTCTCCCCGGTTGTAGTTTTGTGGTTTGTCATATATGTCCAAAGTATCGAAGGAAGCTCATCCGATCAAGTTCCTCTACCTTTCCCGAGCCTAGTTCAGAGATCTTGCAGGATTATTCGATTCGTGACCTCAGCAAGGTCGTTGCTCTGAGGATGTGCAACAGATGTCAAACGGTGATCAATCCCCAAATTGGTGCAAAATTTTCAAAACTCCGCGTTTTCAAACCATCTCCCGTTATCGGTTATGAGGACCTTGGGTATTCCAAACCTGCAAATGATGGACTTTCACACGAATAACCTTAACTTGGGTTCTGAAATTGTGGCCAACGGCTCAGCCTCGACCCACTTAATGAAGTATTCCAATGCTACTACGACAAACATCAATTGTCCCCGGGCAACTGGGAAAGGGCCGAGGATGTCGACACCCCATTGCTCAAACGAGGCCGCCCAATGTATGGGGATGAGTTCTTCGGTCGGAGAATGGATGACGTTGCCAAACCTCTTACACTTGTCACATTTCTTAACGTAGTCCACAGCATCCTTCTTCATGGACGGCTAGTAATATTCGTATCTTGTAAGTTTGAAGGCTAGAGCTCGAGCTCCCTGGTAGTTTCTGCACACTCCTTCATGAACTTCTGCCAAAGTTTGCGCTGCTTCCGAGGGCTTGAGGTACCTAAGGTAGGGAAGAGTAAAACTTTGACAAAATAAAACTCCCCTAATGATGCAATATCTCGGTGCCCTAACTCGAATGCTCCTTGCCATCCGCTGATCTTTTGGCAAATTTCTATTAGTTATGAAATCAATGATTGGATCCATCCAACACGGCTCTTGCTCAATATCCATAATGGAGGGTGCTTGGCTTATGCTCGGCTCTGTTACAAATTTTAAGTGGACCGTTCTATCAAAACCATCAATCCCCATGAAGACAAGCCGGGACAAAGCATCGACTTTAATATTTTCAGCTCGGGAAATTTTAGCAATTTCACAACTTCTGAACTGTCTTTGAAGGTCATAAACTCTCGGGTAATATAGACTCATTTTTTTATCTTTCCTTTCAAACGTTCCTTCAATTTGCCCGACCACAAATTGTGAATCACTATAAATCTTTATATGCTCAAGTTCGAGATGAATGGCAAGCTCTTGCGCAATAATACTAGTTTCGTACTCTGCTTCATTGTTTGTAGCATCAAACTCGAATCAGAGTGCACATTGTATTTTTGTACGTCTGTCCGGGCTGATGAGTATGACCCCTGTACCCGAGCCCAAGGAGTTTGAGGCTCCGTCTACAAATATCTCCCATACTTCCATGGCATCACTGGTTGGGTAGTCTGCTGGCCCCCGAGGCTTTGAGGTGAGTTCCGCTATGAAATCTGCCAAGGCCTGTGCTTTTATCAACGGTCGAGGATTGAACTCAATGTCAAATTCTCCAAGTTCAATGGCCCACTTTAATAGCCTTCCCGATACGTCGGGCTTCTGTAGTTTGTGCTTGAGTGGCTGATTAATGAGCACGACAATAGGGTGAGATTGGAAATACTGTCGCAACTTCCGCGCCATCACTACCAATGCAAGAGCTAGTTGCTCAGCCAATGTATACTTGGTCTTCGCATCAAGTAATACTTTGCTGACATAGTAGATCGGCTATTGAGCTTTGTTCACCTCTTTCACCAACACCCTACTCACCGCGTTTTGAGCGACTGATAAGTATAGAAATAGAGTATCCCCAGGCTCCGGCTTTGTCAGAACTGGTGAGGTTACCAAAGTGTGCTTCAGTTCTTGGAACGCCTTCTCACAGTCTTCGGTCCATTCAAAGTGAAGACATCCTCTTAGGGCTTTGAAAAAAGGAAAGCACCTATCCGCTGCTCGAGACATAAACCTGTTCAATGCTGCGATGCGGCCGGTCAATTTTTGCACCTCTTTCTTACTTCAAGGGGACTCCATGGATGCAAGTGCATGTATTTTGTCTGGGTTAGCCTCATTGCCTCAATCCCTCTGTGTGTGATCATGAAGCCCAAGAACTTGCCCGAGGCTATACCAATGGCACACTTGGTCGAATTTAACTTCATCATGTATTCCCGAAGAGTAGAAAACACCTCCTCAAGATTTTCAATATGATGCCCCGCCTATTTGCTTTTGACCACCATGTCGTCCACATATGCCTTAATGTTCTTTCCGATCATCTTAGCAAAAATTTTGTTGATCAATCTTTAATATGTGGCTCCTGCATTCTTCAGCCCAAAGGGCATGACCCTGTAGCAATATATAGTTGAGTCAGCCATGAACAAAGTTTTCTCCTGATCCTCT
Source organism: Fraxinus floribunda (assembly GCA_903798395.1). Classification (NCBI taxonomy): domain Eukaryota; kingdom Viridiplantae; phylum Streptophyta; class Magnoliopsida; order Lamiales; family Oleaceae; genus Fraxinus; species Fraxinus floribunda. The sequence goes on along the minus strand of CAIGRS010173887.1, from coordinate 1,743 downwards.
TCGGCCATGAGGATTTGGTGATATCCAGAAAATGCATCAAAGAGGCTGTACAGTTTATGACCGGACGTGCTGTCCACTAGGTTATCTATCCGAGGTAGGGGATAACTTGCCGTTGGCCTTCTTGACGAGCACTATGTTGGCGAGCCAGTCGGGATACTAAACTTCCCTAACAAATCGAGCACTGATTAGCTTATCAACCTCATCCCGTATTACCTCGCGGCGCTCTGGTGCAAACTATCTCTTCCTTTGTTGGCCGGCCTGGCACCAGGATTTATACTTAGTTTGTGAACTGCAATACTTGGGTCAATCCCGAGCATGTCCTCTACGCTCCATGAAAACACATCAATATTGCGGGACGGGAAAGTCACGAAGGCGGTCTTGAGGCTAGCGTCGAGATCTCGACCAATGGTCACCTTCTTACCGGGCTTGAGCTCGACCTCCAACAATTTTTCCATAAGAGAAAGTCTTTCTCTGAGGTTGGGATCGGGTTCAGACGATGATATCTGCATAACGTTGGAATTTATTCCCCGAACACCGGTAATGTAGTAATGTCTAGCAGCTATCTGATCTCCAGGGACGACCCCTACCCCACAACTAGTAAGGAATTTCATGGCAAGGTGAAAAGTAGAGACAATGGCCCTAATCTTGTTGAGCAATGGCCTCCCTAGAATACCGTTATAAGCCATTGAAATACGGACTACCTGGAATGATGTCAGTTCAGCTACCTGCTTTTGACCCGATCCCAATGTGAGCGGCAGATTGACGTCTCCCTGCGGAATGATTGTATCACCTCCAAATCCCTGAAGTGGGGTGTGGACAGGCTTGAGCTACTGGCCGAAATCCCCATTTTAGAGTATGCCTAATGAGAAAGTATGTTGGCTGCGCTTCCATTGTCAACCAAATCCTCTTCACCTCAAAGTTAGCTATGATTGCTGATATGACCAAGGCGTCGTCATGCGGGTGTGACAAGCCTTCCTAGTCTTGTGGTCAGAACGTGATTTCCTCCGTGTCTCCAGTCACCGTCCTCAAGTTCGGGTGGTACATCCGGCATATTGTTTACGCACACCGTTCGAGTCTCTACCCAATGCTATTCCTCCAACAATAATGTTAATTGTTCCTGCAGCTGGCTTGTCACAACCTCTTCCTTCTGGACATTTTCCCTTATCCCGATCATTCCTCGGACGCTTATCATGACTGACGTAAGAGCTTAGGAATCCCCTCTTTATCAGAGCCTCAATCTTTCGCTGGAGGGCTTTACAATTCTCCGTCGTGTGCCTATGATCTCGATGATAATCACAATATTTATTCATGTCCCGAGCATCTGACGATGACTGCATCTTTGAAGGCCATTTAAGCTCCTTCATATCCTTGATCTCTATCAGAATGTTCGACCTTGAAGTGTTCAGACAAGTCAGTGGTGTTAGCTGTGTTTCATGCCTATGCTTGCCTCTGTTTGCCTCCGGACGAGGATTGAAGTCGTGTTGTCTTTTATGTTCGGGTTTTTCTGAGGTCAGGTGAGAATTCCTCCTCGGGTTAAGTGTTTCCTCCATGTTGATGTATTTTTCTACTTGGGTAAGTAGCTCGGTCACAGCCTTTAGGGGTTTTTTTGATAAAGACATCTTGAAAGCCTCACACCTGATGGCATATGTAAGAGCTGAGATTGTCGCTGTTATGTGAAGGTCGGGTATCTGGAGTTTTTCCTTGTTAAACCTCGTCATGAAATTACGTAGGGTTTCGGCCCCT
>CAIGRS010173872.1:0-13063 GCA_903798395.1 Fraxinus floribunda | reverse complement strand
GCAATCAACATGGATTAATTCAAAACCCACCAATAACTTTTCAACAAACAACATAATGAAACTAACATTGAAGCAATCAACTCAACAATAAAATTGTAGCAAACCAGTGTCCCATTTCCAATCAAAATTCCACCAACAAGATAAGACATTAAATACAATGTTCAAACTAAGATAACAAAGAATTGAAAGGTTGCCACTCCTATAACCTAAACACATCAGAGCCGTCTCCTACATTGGGTATGCAGAACCATTTGCCACTGCAAGGACCATATTCAAATCGTATACGGAACACTTACGCAAGTTTTCTTTGACATTGCTAGATTTCCCCATTTTTTGCGAATCGAAGCAAGTAGATGTCTTCTAAAACCAAAAAAAAATAAATGTAAACTTAAAATGTAGACGGAGGAAATCTGCTAAAAACCAAAAAAAAATCTAACCTTACGCGAAGTTGAGGTCTTCTAAAACCAAAAAAAAAATAGCTCCCTTTACACAGCTTCATTTTGGAAGGAAAGTTGCAGACTTTTGGATCTATTCTCTCCAGTTTTGGCGCCATTTGCAGTGGTAGTGGGGTTTTCTTTTTGGTAGTGGTAGCTGGTAGCTTTCTTTTTTGTCTTTAAATCACAGCCGTTCAAGCATTTTTCATAACAACCGTCCTCGTCATTTGACTTTGTCAAGCTCCTTTGCACAAGGAGCAATTTTGAAAAACGAATCTTGTTTGTACTTGGAAGAGCATATTGAAAATAAATTTTAAATGAAAGCATGACTACCTTAAAGGCTCTGCATCGATGAGAGTCCTCTTAAAAGTAATACTTCTAATATTTATATATTAANGAAGAGCATATTGAAAATAAATTTTAAATGAAAGCATGACTACCTTAAAGGCTCTGCATCGATGAGAGTCCTCTTAAAAGTAATACTTCTAATATTTATATATTAAGTTTTATTTTTAACTATTTAGTGAAGTTCATATATAATAAACTATAAAAAAAGAAAAATGCTAGATGTACATAATATTTTACCTAATGTTTGACATAATGGCCAAGTGTTTGGCTCCTATTGGAGGGTTGCCGGGCCCAGTACCCATAGACAAACTCATAAAAAAAACCCTAAAATCTCAAGACCTCAAACATGCACTTTTCTAGGTTTTTCTAACACAAGTTTTAGCCAATTTTAATAAAGTGACACTAATTTTTATCTCATTTTCATTTTCATTTTTTCTCTTTCTTCATTTCAATCAAACATTCTCTCAATAAAATAATATTACACATAAATATAAAATTTTTCATAACTTTTTCACCACACATTCTCCCATCAATCACTATTCTAAAAATTTTTATCTTCAAAAAAGGGTGTCAAACGCACCCTTAATTTTATGTTCATTACGAAAATTTAGTTAAACTGAAGCATTATCTCTACTTCGACGGCCGTCTCCGGCCCTGATTTCAACCATACATTTATCAAATAAAATAATATTACACACAAATCTAAAACTTTTCATTACTTTTCTACCACACATTCTCCCATCAATCATTATTCCAAAAATTATTCTCCAAAAAATGGGTGTCAAACACCTTCAAAAGTTAACGAAATATATCGTAAAACAGTCATATTACTTGTATCGAAAAGTTTGACAATTTTTTTGACAAAACGTCATATGAAGCCAACAAAATTGTCAAACTTTTCGATACAAGTAGAATAATTTATGTAAAAAGTTATAATATGTCAGCAAAATTGACTTATTTTATTGTCATTCTAGCAATTATTGCGCAGCGATATTTTTAGCTTTAATAGCGTCTCCTGCTATCATTTTCGTGTGTCCGTGGGTGTGGGTGTGTGCGTGTGTGTGATTTTACGTCAAAATTGACATTTTTTGTTTTAAAAAAATTGAGAACCGTACTATGGTGTGTTGCTAGCCGCAGATGAAAAACTGCTCTTTTGATAACTTTATATTCATCGTTAAGCGGAAATGTTGGATGGTAAATTCTCTCTTTTCTTGATTTCTAACTTTTGCTATGCATTCTGCAATTAAAAATAATTTTCTGATATGATCCTCATTTTTACACTGAACTTATTCTTGAATTTTGGTAGTGAAAAGGAATCTTTATTGTGTGGCACCTGCAAATTTGATAAAATGCTTTTATTTTATGATGTTCATCAATTACTTCAATACTTAATAACAGAAAAAAATGCTTTTCATTTCATCAGTTTTATGAAGGACTAGCATCAGCTGAGATCGAAACTGAGTCCACACGAGCATTGAGGTATATTTTTTCACTCAAAGAAAATGGGGGAAGAAGATGAGTTTCTCTCTTTTTGATGAATTTCTTCTTAATTGGTTCAGAGTTTTGGATTTGATTAATATTTGTTGGATTTCGTTCATAATTTTATTTGGGAACGTTGGTAAAGTAGATTCGGATTTGGACAAATATTAGATACGAAAAAGGTAGACAATACTAAATACTGTGTACCATAACCTTCTTGGTGATTATGTTGATGATTTCTTAACGTCTTTTTGATTGCTAAGATCTATTGGAAAAAGCTTGTACTTCTCAAGCTTTACATAAGATATCCTATAATGTTAAAACTATTGTGCAGTTGGCTGTTTTGAGTTCTTAAAACATGATACTTACCATAACTACAATCAGCAATATCCATCCATGGTAGTGAGCATGGCTTCAAAGTGTTTGGATTGTGTGGAGCCCAATCAAAGTGTACACTTAGGTTGCCCTAGCTAATGTGATACACTTATGGCCAGGGGCGGAGCCAGGTATTTTGTCGAGGGTGAGCACAATTTTAGGTACCGGATATAGTGATTTTTTTTGGCCAAAATTAGTCTTATGAACAAAAGAGCTTCACATTTTCTGGAGAAATCCTGGTGTACAAGGAAACATGAGATTTTGAATAACTGCAAATGAGTTTTTTAAATCACTAAACTACTACGACTTTGATTCAATATTCATAAAAAGATGGAGATGAGTTCTTCAAAAAGTTTTAAGGTTCTAGATTGGGATATAATGGAAAGATATTTTGTGATTTATACATGTATGAGCTTTGATTGGGAGGTATGAGGTTTTGAATAGAATGTACTCCACTAGATCATTTAAAATTAAAAAAGAGCATTTTGATTCAACCAGTGTATTATTTTTTTGCCAATATAATAATATATTTATATACACATATATTTATGTTGAATTTAAACCCCAAACAAAATAGAACTTTATTTAAGAAGTAAACCTACACAATTTTTATCTCAATTATGTAAATAAACTCCACCCACACAGCACTCAATCATCAACTATCTCCACTCACTATCTTTCATACACTCAGTGTACTCTCTCTCTCTCTCTCTCTCTCTTTGACACACATTTTTGTGTGCCTCTATTTCTCATTCTCTCTACTCACACTCATTCAGTTACACAGCCAACTCATTAAATATATAAAAGTTGAGACTTTGCAAGGACCTCCAACGAGCTGAGGTCAGAGGAATATGGAGGGCTGAGCAAATTAAAACACGCGATTGGCAAATGACTTGGATTTATCAAATGCACTTGCATTTCCAAAGATCTCTACATTTATAGCTCCACAAATCAAGGTCTTAGAATCATAACATAAAATAAAAAATCCCTAATGAAGAACCATCAATTTTGTCCATGAAAGTCACAATTTTTCCCAAAAGTCCATTGCATGCCGGTGAACAAAATGAACGGAGGCAAAATAAATTATACCAGATTACCAGTGGAGAAGAACACTGAACAGAGGCAGAGCCGCAGAGGTGAGAGTTTGAGAAAGACAGACGAGTGAAGCCGTGAAGAAAGTGAAGAGCCAAAGAGGAAAGCTGCTGTTTTCTTTCTTTTGTTTGGATTGGGCTGGGTAGTTCTTCCATTTAGCATAGTAGTTACAAAAAAATTGAGCCCAATCTATGCTAAAAATAAAAATTGAGTCCAAAAGTTCAGGGTGGGCTTGTGCCCACCCTGAACTGTATTGGGCTCCGCCCCTGCTTATGGCATATGTGATAAAACAGATTCGGATTCCGATGAATATTAAGCACTTGTTTGGTAGAGATTTTGTGAAAAATGATTTTTTTGGAGAACGGGGGGTTAAGTAGAGAAAAGTACGTATAAAATTATTTTATTGGGAGAATGTGTGGTTGAAAATGAATTTAAGGAAAAATGAGTTTTAGAAAGTTGGGCCAAACAGGGGATAAATACCAAAACCTACAAGGAATTTTAGAAGGCCAATTTTTGGGTAATACAATGAAAACCTACGTCAATGAGTGAGGGTGAACCATCATAAATGTACGTGTTCTCTTGCGTCTTTTTATTTTTATTTTTAAGTGATTGTTGCAGCTCTTGCAATTCCCAACTAGGATATAATCCATAACCAGTCCTCTCTGTTATGTTTTTATTAACATCAGTAGTTCTTGCCGATGAAAGACCTCATAGAAGAAAAAAAGTCTCTCACTAATGCTTGGACTGTGAACTCCTGCCATCTGCCAGCAGATGTCCTCATCTTGGAGGAAAAGTGATATTTAGCATCAACTCAAGTATTAGGCTTATAAGTTGGGTATAGTTGAAATGAGCTATGTAGTTTTACTTCTAGTTGATCTATATATCTGATACAGGTGACGAACTAAATCATTTGTTGAGCTTAATCTTCTTTTTCCCTATTCTATAACAACTAATAGCACCAGTAGTTAAAATTGATTCCTCAACTCAGAAGGTCTTTGACATTGCCATTTTCTAAATTCAGATGTCAAATAACACTATCGTATTCTTTTTATTCGTGCTAGGAACTTGTAATAAAACATGTTGCAATTTGATCTTGATCTTTGGGTCATATTTGGTACACTTTATTAGCATATGAATGCATAACCTTTTGAGGGAAAACATGCCATTTTCTATGTTATAAAGTTAAGTTCCTGCCTATCCAAATTTTCAGCACTTTAACATTTTTTTTTTACCATTTGGTGTGAGAAAGTTGCAAGATAGTAAGCTATGGCAACTTGAATGCCAAAACTTGTCTTTGTGGTATGAATTTGAACGAGAATTAGTAGCAAATGGGCAGCAGTATGCCATTCTATTTGTCACAATCTCGTGTTACTATTGCAGAAATGATCGTTCTATGGTTTCTTTGTAGTTGATTCTTAAGATGGCAGATCAGAGCCTTGTATTCACAGTGGATGAAGCACTTTCTGTGGTCGGGTTTGGGACTTTCCAGGGTCTTGCCCTGCTTTTCGCTGGGGCTGGTTGGCTTGCAGAAGCGATGGAAATGATGTTGCTCTCCTTCATAGGACCAACAGTTAAATCTGAGTGGACACTTTCTCCCACTGAAGAGAGCCTTCTAACCACCACCGTTTTTGGTGGAATGCTTGTCGGAGCATATTTTTGGGGCTTCATATCAGATGCCTATGGCAGAAGGTACTCATTTTTTTGCTTCATCTTTTCCATCTCACACGTTGAATCACATTTGAATGTTAAATTATCTTTATCTCCTCATGTTGTAATCATGGAGGTCAGGTTCTATGACCTCCGTGAATTTGTTCTTTATCTAATGAACACGTACAGGTACGCCAAGCTCCCACCGAGACATAGGTGGAAATTGATCAAATACTTGAATATGCTCACATCTAAACCTACATAAATATGTGTTTTAAATTCATCATTGATGTTTTGTTAATTGATTAGCATTCTAACAAATAAATCCGTATCCATGTTTCTCTCTGACACGTATAATGAGTTCATAGGCCTTAAAAAGAACTTTTCGTTCTCCTTACAGGATGGGAATACAGGGTGCAGTGGTGGTAGTAGCAGTAGCTGGACTGTTAAGTGCTTCTTCCCCAGACTACAAGTTACTGATAATATATCGTTGTTTAGTTGGATTTGGTGTGGCTGGTGGACATGTATCCGCATCATGGTTTATGGAGTTCATTCCAACTTCCAGTAGAGGTGCTTGGATGCTTTCTCTTACAACTTTCTGGACTCTTGGAACGTTAATGGGAGCTTCACTAGCATGGGTATATCGTAATCTTAACCAAGTTTCTTTGTTATAAAGTTAATTGTAGTGTTGATTATGGTCTAATGCTATGTGACAAACATACTCTAAATGCTTTAATAGGATTATCATAAAGCTGCCTTTCTTGCAGATTGTCATGCCAAGCTTGGGCTGGAGGTGGCTACTTGCTTTGTCATCTATACCAGCTTTCTTGGTTCTTCTCGTTTCTAATTTTGCACCAGAGTCTCCAAGATACCTATATATGAAAGGCAGAGCAACTGAAGCACTTATAATTTTGGAAAAAGTAGCTCTAATCAACCGAACAAAACTTCCCCCAGGAATTCTTCTCTCTGATCAAAACATGGATCTAGATGAAGAAAACACACAATTGGATGAAACTCCTCTTCTTTCTTCAATCGAAAAAGAGAGAGGCTATTTAGAAACATTTCTCGAATCTACGCTCGAAATCTTTTCGTCGAATTTACTGGGGACTACTCTTCTCTTGTGGCTTTTGCATTTTGGATATACATTTGCATACTATGGAATTATATTGATGATATCTCAGTTGAGCAGTGGACAAAAAGAATGTGGCTTAATTACTATCCATTTTGATAATGTCCAGGATGCTAGCCTCTATATTCGCGTTTTTATTACTAGTTTAGCAGGTACTATTGCCGAACCACCTCATCTTACATTTGAAGTAATAGAAAACCTGACCTATTTAGGTAAATTATGTTTTAAAAATGGTCCATCACAATTATGACATGTTAATTTTCATAAATGGGCTAAGGTGTGTAGTTTGAATTCAAGAACTATGTTTACTTTGTGCCATGCTGAACCACCTCATGTAATAGCATAAGGTGTTAGAAAAGGGAGAAAATACTTATTTAAATTATGTCTTCAACAAATATGAGCCTAGACGTTCCACATTGAATGCGCTCATTTTAAGAACTTTGAACAAAAATGTGAAACAAGCATAAAAGTAAAGAGCTGTCATTGCTAAATTGATTTCTTATTGCAGAATTTCCTGGGCTTATTGTTGCGGCAGTTCTCGTTGATCGGTTAGGTCGTAAGCTTACCGTGGAAATTCTTACCATGTTTACGTTCATCCTAATTCTACCCCTACTTTTGCATCAAAACGAGTCGGTGACTACAGCATTGTTATTTGGTGCTCGAATGTTCATTTTTGCAGCATTTACAAGTCTAACCGTCTATGCGAAGGAGGTACATTTGATTATTATGTACAGTTCATTTTATTTTCATTTATTTAACTTTTTTATGTTTGAAATTCATTCAATGCTAGATTAGAAGAACATTCTAAATTTCTATATAGATGTAACAGTAGGTGTATCATCATCGTGAAATAAAATGTCTTTTTAGATGCACATGACCAAAGGAAATCATGCAAGAGAAATATTATTTCTGCAAGAAATTGAGTGAGACAACAACAATGGAATTTCAAGAGAAGTATATATTTAATTAAGATCCATGAGCCGAATAAGCAAGTAGACCAAAACAGGGATTAGTTAATTGCAGGCCTTCCTCTACTATTTCAGTACTGGTGATTCATTCCTTTCCAAACCAAGTTGGCAAAAATTATGCTCGAGTTTTGGGATGTGAATATAAGTTCGTAAAATCATGGAATGGTGTATTACAATATCTAGTCATATGTAATACAACGTGGTGAACATGCACGAAAGTAGTGTTATGGCGTTACGTCATCTATATTTATGAAAGATGTCATTTTCTCCTTACTATTAAAACCGAACTAGGAAATCTTGGTCTGATTATTTGCCTTCAATTAAATTATAGGTATATCCAACTTCTGCAAGGGGCACTGGTTGTGGACTTGCATCTTCTGTGGGGAGAGTTGGTGGTATGGTATGCCCTCTGGTAGCAGTAGGACTGGTTAGGGGCTGCCATCAAACAGCTGCAGTTATTCTATTCGAAGTCGTAGTACTTTTTTCCGGACTCTGTGTCCTGTTCTTCCCATTCGAAACCAAGGGAAAAAACTTAAGGGACATTGTAAGTGTAGAATAGAGAATATACTGCTTGAGATGCAATGAGATGCCGTAATTGCATAAATTAATGTTCTTCCGATAATTTCTATCATGCTGAAATTTCAACAAATGTTCATAATTTGGATGTTCCCAAACCTGTGACCACTCTCTGTAACAATATATTACCTGCAATAATTGAAACTTGGCTAAAAAATTTCTTACCTGTTTCTAGAAGGTTTGTGGGTCAGGACAGCCTCGGACCCCCATCCATTTTCTAATGCAGTCAGATATTTCTTTAACAAACCTTACTTGGTTGAGCCATTCCTTTGCACTTGGAAAATCGAAATTGTATGGCACGATATAGGCACACATGAGCTGACTTGATATTAAAAAGTCACTCGAAAGAGTGAGAGGCCAGTAGAGAAAGATAGTCATTATGTATATGCGCCCCAAAATCTGTTATCAAGTGCCAATCACTTAGTACATCTGCAATTTGCATTTACTGCGAGTATATCACATTTAATGCAAAAACAATTATATCATTCCTTGCTAGACCATACTGAACTCTTTTGCAGTACAAAATCTTGTACTGTCTTGTGCTCAATTATCATTGGATTCCAATGCACCATTTTTAGTTCATTGAACTCAATTGATGAGCTGATAAAGTTTGCATTTGGTGAGTTTCTAGTAGGCTAGCCTTTTTGGGTTTACGCTATTAATTTTTTCTTTGAGCCAAGCTTGTTTTAAAATATTGTACCAAGAGCGAGTGAAGTTATTTGAGATTATTTACTTGTTTTCAAGAAGAAAATTTGTTCATCCAGGGATTATTTGGAACTGTGTTAACTGATCAAAGTTTGGCCGATATTTGTATATCGATCACACTGTTCAAGCTATTATTTTGGTGGAAAATGATAATTGGACACCCGCGCCTTATGTACGTGTAGCATCTCCCGATTTTGGTTTATGCTCGATAAGTTCATATTGTTGTAGTTGGTAGGAATGTATATCAGATGAAGTCTGGCTCGGTTTTATGCAGCTCAGCGCAGGTCCATAGCGCAGCATGGGCTGGGGCTATCCTGTGGAAAACCTGAAGACTCAGATGAGTCCATGGCAGGACGATGCAACCTGATTTACACATATAGTTCTTGGATTGGTTTATTGAGTGTTATACTAATTAAGTTCCTATTGTTTTAGGGTGAGTTGAACTAACCTTGTATGATTCTTCTCGTTGCATTATTACGTTGGATTCTGTTTTGTTATCTGCCAACTGCTCACATGCCCAAGCCCTGTAATGAACTGTGGATTACACTTTTCTCTTCAAGAAGACGCATTCACACACAACATTATTAAACACGTGCTTAAAAAACTTCGAACACTCCAATTAATCAGGACATATTGTCCTTATATTATGTAGCGTGCTTTGAAATTGGAGGTACATATTTAGTCGAACTTTGTATTTGTTGTTTTTTTTTTCCTAATTTAAAAATGAGGGTAAATAAGTCTTCTTAGGCCCTTTTAACAGATTTCTTTGATGAAATTTTTTATCAGATGTGCTGATTAATGAAGATTGAAGGTGAAAAATGTTAGGGACACAAGTATGAAATAGGTGAAGATTGGAAATATTCACTGCAATTAAAGTGTTGTAGCCCCTATTTGGTAATTGGTACCATTAAAAAAAATTGATTAAAATATAAGTTAAGTTCAAAAAATATATTTAATCATGCATTTCATAGGACTCATAAATTTTTAACTATATAATCCATTAATTTTTATTAAAATCTATTAAAAGTCTAATTTTAATCTTAATTACCAAACAGGACATAACAAAAACTGGGGTGGTAATAAAACTAGCTTTTTTGTTATTTGATTTTCACGAAATAATTACGGTCTTGAATGATCAAACAATTTGATTAAAATGCCAGAAACTCTAAAACTGAAAGAGACGCAGAAAAATTACCCAAGGGGCACTACAAAACTGAAAGAATGAGGACCAACCACAATGTTTTAAAAAATTAGGAACCAAGTTGCAATAAAAAAGCCACAAAATAGGGGATCAATATTGCAATTTCCTCTTTCAATCATGAGGAGAAATTATTAAAGCATTGATAATAATAATAAGATATTATTTCTTCTCCGAGCAAAGGAAATAATAAGATGCATTCATACGGATGTTCCCTATAATAATTAAATAATAAACCTCTCATTTTCTGGTTCAATTCTGCCAATATGCATTATTGGGTAGGGTACAAGCTTTTTCAAATTTTATCGAGAAAATGAAGGGATGTTAAAATGGCTTGTCAGTTCGAACGGGGCGTGGCTCGGTCCGAAAAAAGTCTTGAGTCCAGGTGGCTCGTGACTTGGGACCACCGAGTCGAGGCTCGGGACGAGCCCCATTTTGGGGGCCCGTGTCACAGGTCATTTCGGTCCACTGAACCGAGCTTTATTTAAAATTCATGTCCGTATAAATTGTATAAATTTTAAATTCTTAAAAAAATTAGATTTATCACCAAAAAAGAGCCGGCTCGGCTCGGCTCGTTAACACCCCTAGGCCAATGTTTGGTGTGGGATTAAAATCATATTTTTGATAGATTTTGATAAAATTTGATTAAATGAGTTGAAATTTGGGATAACTCGAATTCTTTGTTGAAGATAATTTGAAGTTCTAATTAAAGTGCACGTTTAGAAAAATTCTATTTTGAATGCTATTGTGAAATCTTATTCAAGTTTACTTGACAAATTATAATTGAAAGTCCATTGGGAGTGTGAATTTGTGTTGGACTTGAAAATCAAGATTTTTAGAGTAAAGGACCTTAAAGTAGACGTTGTTGCGCCACGACAATTTTGGCCCGACTCTGTTGCGCCTTCTGTCTGTTTCGCTCCTATGAGTTTTTTCTATCCTTTTCCTTTTTAACATTCTACTTCAATCACAACTCTACTATAAGGATTTGGACGTCCCTTATTTGTTACATATATATAGTTGACTATTTATTATGATTTGAAAGAAGTTAGATTAAGTTAAACAAATTATAAACACATAATCTTTGTATACTTTCTCCATATTATAATAAAATCTTCATTCTGTGCAAAAATTACTTTATTCTTGTGATCAATTACTTCATATTACACTTAATCTCTTATTTTCTCGAAACAAATTAGTATTAGAACATTCCAGCTTTTATAACAAAATGTGTGGTTGAAAAGTTATTGGTCCAGTGAATAAAATTAATTGTTGACTTTAATTTAAATTAAAATCTTACCAAACATGGTGTCACGGACCTGCGATCCGTGAAACATGGGCTAGGTCACTAGCATCCAAAAGTTTATTTCGATTGCGTTTGTGGGTGTGTGGGTGTGCGTTTGGTTGGTTATTTATGTTTCTGAGAGAACTGCTTACAAATACTTTTCTATGACTGCTTATAGCTTTTGCAACAAGACATGCCTTAGCAATATGATTATGAAGCTTATCTTGATCTTGAAATTTGGTACAATACTAAAAGAAACTATTTTACTATGGTTTCTTTGTCCTTGATTCTTAAGATGGCTAATCAGAGCCTTGGATACACACTTGATGAAACACTTTTCTAACACTGGATTTTGTGTATACATCAGTGATCAGTAAATGAATGCAAGCCATTTTACAGAATATTTTCATCATTCCTTCAGAATGCCTACAAGCTACAGTTTTTATCTTTTTGGTTCTTAACACTTGATGAGACAATATTCTTCTCATTTAGCAAGTTTTGTAGCAAAGTGCTCTTGTTGGGTTAGCTCTAGTATGAATCAAGTATCATATCGCCGTAAGTCGTGATGCCTTTAGGGGCAGAGCCAGCCCAGGTCCAGTGTAGGCTCAAGCCCACACTGAACTTCTGGGCCAAACCCCTGGCCTAGAACTTTTTTTTTTTAAAAAAGTAATATGCTAACTTTGAGCCAAGAGTGAAGCCCAATCCACAAAAAAAAAAAAAAAAAAAAAAAATTTACACTCAAAACATTTCTAATCTACACTTACAAAATATTACATTAGAGTACATATAATTATAATTTAATAATTAAATGAAAAAAAATTAAAGAAAATAAATTTAGTAACTTTTAAATTATCAAAAAAAAAAAAACTCAGAATTGAGCTAAAAAAATTATTTCATCATTACGAAATTATAAGAAAAATATAAACATTATGGTAACTACATTAGTTTACAACAATGATTAAGATTAATGATAAAAGAATTTAAACTCCCATTTGTCTTAAAAATATTTTTTTATATTATATGATTTACAAGCATTAATTGATCTACCGATTGAATCAATGACCCATCAATTAACCAGAATCTTGATGATCCGGTACCTTAGTCAGGTCCAGTATGATAAGTAAGCATTTTTAGTTTCAGCTTTACTACAAAGTACGAGACCACACAATAGGGGGTGGGTGGGGGTTGGCAATATTTAGATAAAATTCAAATTCCTGACTAAATTCTGTGATTTTTGTTCTGTACTTGGAGGTTTTTTCTTTTAGTTTTGCACTTTGAGCATGAAGTGAGAGTTGCTGAAGGAGTTATTATTATAGATATTCAAGCAAATCTAATAACTTAAAATTGTTGTACTGCACTTTGATTAATTAGCACATAACGTCTTCACATTTCATTATTATTGTGAAAAACATCATCGTCTTTCATTTTTTGACATTTTCACCTTTCATTGCACAAAATGTCATTTTTATCTATTTTCTCAATTAAAAATTGTGAAATGACTAATATATCATTCTCTTTAAATAAAACAAAAAAAAAAAACTAACTAATTGCAACCATATTCCAAATTTTTTTTTAAAAAGTGCAAATGAGTCTCAAATAAATTATTAAAAGGGTAATAAGTACATAATGTCACTATCTTTCACCGTTATTGCGAAAAACGTCCATACATTTTATTTTTTTTGGACATTTTCACTCTTAATTACACTTTTAATTGTGCAAATCATCATCTCCATCCATTTTCATCCAATTTCTCAATAAATAATTGTGAAATAATGAATATACCCTCCCATTTAAATAAAAAATATTTTTAAAATTTCTAATTATTTAATA
>CAIGRS010173862.1:0-13609 GCA_903798395.1 Fraxinus floribunda | reverse complement strand
CATATGTCAAACCAGTGGATCCGAAGTACCAAATTGGAGAACATAAATATCAATGGACTTTGAACTCAAAAACAATAATAGAAGATATTCCACAGAACGAAGAGCAAATAGATGCACCAAAATATGACATCGTCCCATTTAAGGACTTAGAGACTTATAAAGGATCAATTGGAGGAATAGGTAGTTTGATTTAAATTTTATTCCAAATTAGTTATCAATAAATTAACATTTTTCATATTTAAATTTTCAGGTATTTTAGCTGTTGCAATCAAAATGAAGCCAACTAAAGAAGTAATCACAACATTCGGACCAGCAACAATCCAAGAGATATATATTATCGACGAAAGGTAAAAAAATCTTATAACTTCTCATTTCAATTAAATTCAAATTCCAATTTCAAATTACGAATATTTTATTAATTCTTTTAATAATTTCAATTCCGTAGCTTGAATCCCATATGTTTAACTATGTGGGGTCGATTCGTTCAAGACGAATGTCAGAAAATATCAGNTTTCAAATACGAATTACAATATTAATTCATGAATTTTTTATTAACACTTTTAGTAATGTCAATTTTGTAGCTTGAACCCCATATGTTTGACCATGTGGGGTCGATTCGTCCAAGAAGAATGTCAGAAAATATCAGATATTATTGAAGATAAGCCAATTATACTTGGAACAAAAATATCTGTTGGATTTTATAACGGTATTTTTAATAACAAAAAAAAGTTATATATTTTTCCATACTGTACATACTTGCACTAATATTGATCTCAATTTCAACAAAGGATTGTCTCTCTCGTCACGTCCATCAAGTGCCTTCATAATCAATCCTCTTCTTCCTGAGGCAGCTGCAATGAAGCAGTAGTAATTCTCGTCAATTAAACATTACATATTAATGCATCACTATTACACATAATTATGTCATTCATGTAATTTACTTGTATATTTCATTTCCTCACATTATTCTTCTTTCCTCAATTCCAAGGGCGAAGAATAATGATTCGATAATCAAAAGCATCATTGCAACATCCTTCACACGCCCATCTGCACCGCTTTCATCATTTGGTAATCGGGAAATTGTGAAGAATTGCGACATTGCAGATTTCATCAAGGGTTTACAACCCACAGCCGTAAATATTATTCTATTAGTAAATATTATTTCATTAGTAATTCATCATAACATTTACACAAACATTCATTCTACAAATTTATCATGATTTAACACAGAAAGCAAAAATCTGGATAAAGGTCAAGATAAATGTGATTGAGTTCGCCCAACTCTTTTATTACATGTCATGTGTTGCCTGCAACAGAGGAACTGGATATAACTACAACGAAACCTTCATTTGCATATATTGCAAAAACCAAGGACCCTGCAAACCACGGTATGTATCTTACAATTTTAATTCAAAATTCATGTATGATTTCATTTACAATTTCACACAATTCAAATTACAATTAATATATTCAACGCATTTAAAGTGCTAGAGCATATGTTGAACTCGACGACAATACTGGAAAGCTAGCTGCTACTTTGTTTGGTGAAGTAGCAGAACAGGCACTTGGTTGTTCAGCAGTTCAATTGATGGAAAATGCTGCAGAGGTACCTCTTAAATTATTCTTCACTACTTCACTTTCATTACAATGACTTCTTCCAAATACAATAGGATTTTATATTCATTACATAAACCTATTCAAAATTTCTTTTGAAGGAAAATCAACCATACGCTCAAAGCTTCGCGGATAAATTATCAAATCAAATTTGGATGATTCAACTCTTCGTAGATCCACAGAAGCTGAATGAGAAAAAATACAAGCATTTCAACATCCTTTCTATTGAAGAAGTGCAAGATGAGGAAACGGCTGGATCGTCATCTTCAAAGCAAAATTAGCTCAAAGACCTTTCATAAAACAATGACTTATGTTAATTTACAGGACAATTTCATACATTCTATTAATGCACTTTTCCAAATATATAAATCACAACGTCTAATTCTGACAAATTACATATACATTACATCATCAGTTCTTCAATTACCAAAACAATTACATCTTCATTACTAATAAATTTATTCCCAACTACACATTCAATACGAACTAAGCAAACGTGCATTGCACGTTGCTTCCACCTAGTNTATATATATATATATATATATATATATATATATATA
Organism: Fraxinus floribunda; assembly: GCA_903798395.1. NCBI lineage: Eukaryota > Viridiplantae > Streptophyta > Magnoliopsida > Lamiales > Oleaceae > Fraxinus > Fraxinus floribunda. Next base: position 11,435 of record CAIGRS010173862.1, on the reverse strand, counting down.
TATGACACGATATGATGTATATGATCGCAAATAAACAACCAAATAAAAGGTAAATAATTAATTGGCAAAAGAACATGGTATTTTATTTAATTGACTAATATGGAGAAAACAAATATAATAAATGTGCATACACAATTATTCTATATTTTAGTAATAAAAAACTTGTGAAAAGAATCTAGTATTTATAGGGGTACATGCCAAAATCTAGAAATAATACAGAGATGGAAACAAAATCAAAAATTGCGTGGAATAAAGTAAATATTTTCTCAATAAAAACACATAAAAAGAAGGAAAAAAATATTTTCTCGAAAATCCAACCTAATTTTGGTCAAAAAAACCAACAATCTCCATTTTGACACAAATTCAGATACAACGAATGAAACTGTAAAATTTCTCCAGTTGGAAAAATAAATCCAACTGCAACAAAAAATTCGAACTCTTCAATAAAAACCAAACTTTCTTCCAACACAAAAATACTCATTCTCTTCCTAAGTGGATACATGAACCCAAACATCAGGTTCTCCAAAATTCACAAAGAATTAGAAATTATCAAATAGTGTCAATGCATACTCTATAATAGAATTAATTCCCAATACTTTCATAGAAGGTCCCCGACTAGTCTCAACACCTTCAAAAACGCTATAAGCATGTATAACCGAATCAGCATCCACGTACTTATATCTAATGGGTATATCCTAGCAGTTGAATACGATGGGATTGCAGTTAATAGTGGCAAAGCAGAATTACTCATATCCTCCAAATTTGATTGAGTAGTATTCTTCAATATGAAGCATGAACTAAATCCCAAAGGTATAGTACCAAACTAAATTTCCACCATGGTATTGAATCTGTGATAGTTTTTCTTCACAAATTTTGCCCGACTTTGCAAGATTTATAACTGGGACCTTTTCCGCCTCTCTAATACAACACGAACACCCTTTCCAACCATCAAGACTCCACCTCCTTCGGAGAACGTATACCCTTTTGAATCAAGAGTACTCATGGAAACGATATTCTTCTTCAAGTCTGAAATATATTGAATATGAGTAAGTGTTCTACATGTTCCATTCATTAACCTTAATCCGACTCTACCAATATCAGCTACCCAATAAAATTCGTTGTTATCCATGGCAACGACACCTTGCATCACCGTTTTATACTTTTTAATTAAATCCTGACTGTGGCACATATGCACAAACTGTATCCTAATTCACTCATCGCCATGTTTGGATTCTATGTTAGAAATCCTCAAAACATCTCCATCACTCAAATAGTTCTCGACTATGTTAGTCTCATCTGAAGTATTGATTACTTCGCATGATATGCAGTCAAATTACCTTTTATTCTGTAATTTCTCGCAATCCCTCGTAATATGTTATTTCTTCTTGCAATAATAACAAACTTGATTACTAAAATTTGACCTCGACTTACTCCTTCTCCAATCACCATGAACAACAAGTCATTCTCCATCTCTGGCCTCAAATCCACCTTCATCATCTCTTTCGAAAATAAGACATCATACTATCTTCAATGGTGATAGTATACAATATCGTGTCTCTAAACGAAGTGAGCAACGAACACAAAAAAAATTAAAGCCAAATTTTCTTCATCATACTTTATTTGTAAAGTCTCCAAATCGGAGACGATCTCCTTGAACACAATCTGCTTGTTAAACTTTTAATCATGAACAATTGCTCCAACTTTAACCACAACGTAGGTACCGTTTTCTCCTTCGAAACATCCTAAAAAAATTTGTTAGAGAGATAAAGATAGATATGTGAAAGTGCCTTCCGATCCTTCCATTGTTTCTCCTCTGTTATCCAAATTGTGGGCATTTTGTCAAATCCCAGCAACGCATCATTCAAATCAATCTGCACGAGTGCATCTCACATTTTCATTTGCCACAACGAGAATCTTGTATTGCGATTCAAGAACAGAATTTCATACTACTATATGGTTGCCATCAATAATAAAAAAACTCGAATAAATCACAACTATTAGCTATGATATCACTTGTTGGGAAATAAAACGGATCGAGATAATATATATGACATAATATGAAGTATATGATCGCAAACAAGCAACAAGATAAAAAACAAAGAATTAATAGGTAGAGAAACGAAGTAATTTATTCAATGGACTAATATAAAGAAAACAAATATAATAATTGTGCTTACATAATTATTTTATATTTCAGTAATACAAAAATAATATTTATATGGGTGCATGCTAAACTCTAGAAAATCCAACATAGATAGAAACAAGATAAAAAAATCACGTAGCATGAAGGAAAAAATATTTTTCCAATAAAAATACGTGAAAAGAAGGAAAAAAAATATTTTCTCAAAAATCCAACCTATTTTGAGTAAAAAAAACCCCAACATTTAATTCATCGATGTATAAAAGCTGCTTTTGGAGATCTAGAAGACATTGCCTTAACCATAAAAAAAAGTCATTAGCTTGACATTATACATGTTTCATATATATAAAGAAGCAACTTAGATATTGATTGGTTTGAAACACATTCTAATTCATGTTCTTTGATTTAGTCATTTTACTTTCAATATACTGGACCGTGACTGATCGAGTTGGATTGTTCATGTACACACATAAACTACAATATGGTAATAATGCCTTGAGTGTAAACATTAATGTAGATCATGGACAGACGCACAAGGGGTCATGTGGGGTCAAATTTCTTAGGTTTTTTTTCCCCTAAAATAAATCTATAGTTGTTTTGAGCCCTTCACAACAAGATGCAGTTTTTCTCAAATTTATAAATTATGTGAAAAAAAAAATTGTAATTGCCCTCTTACGGCCTACTTTGACGCACTCATTACGAGATGTCAAATAAAGTCAAAATAGTGCATTCTTAATACCATTTCAAATTGCTTGTGTCCTAGTCTTTTGCTCGTTAATGGCGTACGAAATGGCCAACCATAACCAAAGCTATGGTGCATCAAGTTAGGCAGTATTTCAAAAATTTGCTCACTTTAAAAATTCGCCAATGACTATACGCTAGCCGAATCAACAAATCGCCTACGTCATCTAGAAACTCATTTCGAGAACTATATTGTAAATATATCCAATGATCCAAACATATATTGAAAATAGATAAACACATGTTAAACGTATGTTTTAAAAAGAGGAGTCTAACTTGTCTTTTGTTTAAAAAATTTCAATTATTTCATTAACATTTATTATTTTTGTACGATAAATTTCTCAATATAATTTACATTATTTTATTAGAATATTTTACATAAAATATGACATCAAAAATTGTAGGATCATTACGGATTAAATGTAATTTGAATTACTTTCGAATTATATTTGCATTAAATTTGAATTTAATTTCAATTCATTTACTTCCTACATTCAATTTGATTTACTCGTCTTCGCTCAGCATCTGTCAATGAGATGATAAACAAAATTATACAAATAATAAAAACAATTTGACAATGATGTAACTATACGATATTTTCAAAATATCAAGATGGGTATTTAGCTTATTTTTATTAATACTATATTTTTTTAAAAAAAAAAAATTGCATTTTAATTTTTGACCACACAACACAAAAAGTTTGGATCCATCCCTGATGTGGATCAATCAAATGCAGCATGTGTTAAATTCAAAATTGTTTATTTTAAAATTAGTGTAACTATGATTTTACTTACAAAAAGTGTTGTTGTTTTTTTTAAAAAAAAAAAAAAAAAAAATTGTTTCCTAAAATTGTATCTTCATATTATGTTTATGTGTGCTGGCTATGCGGTTCAAATGCTTCAGTGTGTGCATGATATTCAGATTGAACAGATTAAAGACTAGGGGAAAATTGTGCAGGTCTGATTATTGATCCAAATCCTCAATTTTTTGTAAATCTTGTAATAATATTTCTCAAATCTTTTAGTCCTTGATCTTGTGATTTGTATACTGGTGTATTAATTTTACGCTTGCATGGCAAGACAAGGAAGATCCTAACACTCGTAGTGGATCCAAATTTGGGGATGAGTCGGATTTAGAAAAAAGTAAAACAGGATAAACAAATAAAAACAGGAAACTGAAGACAGTTCAGAGCTCAAAATATTTGATATCTTAGTTTAAATGTTTCTTTTGTTATAAATTTATAGTTGTTAATATGATTGAGTGGATTCATGAACAATGTGACATATAATGCATGAGTTTTCTAGCTTCACATCACTTTTAGCTCAAGTCACCTCACAAATTTTGCGTTAACTGGGAAAATTGGATTGGGAACGGTAGTTTAAAACAAGCCCACAGCTGCTTGATCACCACAAACTTTGTATTTTCTCTATCCCCCAAAAAAACAAAAAAAAAAATGGAGACTTTTCAATAATACTAATCAGAGTTAAACATGCATTGCATGTTATTTTGAAATGTTTTATAAGTGCTGTGAAAGTAATATTTGACCATTCATTCACCATTTTGATCTAAATATGAGACAAATGCAAGCTCATGAAAATAAATATTAATTATTATACATGCACGTAAATAGTGAAATGCATACTTGAACGTAAGTATTAGAATTATAACTAAATGCATAAACAAAGATGAATGACGAATGCGATACACGAATTAACGTGAAATTGAATGAGCTTCATTCTTGAATGTGAAGATGAATGACAAATACGATACACGAATTAACGTCAATAAATTAACATTCACATTCCTTTTTGTAGCATTTAATTATTTATTACAGTTTGTAAATTAAATACATATTGAAAAACGAAAAGTAAGATATTGTTGAAATAATTGAATTGTAATAAGGCTATATCGTCCAAAAAATGATTTCAACCTAATGTGATATTTAATATATTATAGATTAGCCTCTTAAACTCTCTTTTTAAAGAGTTTTTGGGAGAAAATAATTTTTTGAATAGTGATTTTTTGGAAAATGTGTAATTGAAAGTATAAGAAAAAATTGAATTTACGTGTAAAATATTTTATTATATAAATTTATAATTAAAAAAGGTTTTAAAATGCGTAATGCGTAACAATACATTTCGATCAAGCAACAGGTACTACAAGAATATACATGCCTATGGGAAGCATATGTGTAATTATGTGTTTTTTCAATTTTTAATATTATTTTAAGTATTCTAAACTAATAGATAAATAAAATAATATATTCTTTAAACTTTATACATATCTTTCAAATTCTCAAAAAAAAAAATTTTTTTGCTTAAAATCATAAATAATGCAATTACTTGAACTTCATATATATATATTCTTCAAATTTTTAACAAAAATATAATGCTCAAAATCATAAATATTACAATTACTTGATAATCAATTCCTACTAATAAATTAGACATGAATATCAGCTTAAAAAACTCTAAATATTATCTAACTCTTTATCAAATTCCAATTCAAACTTATCTTCTTCCATGTCGTTCGATGTAAAATAATATTTATCGGGCTCCCTTATTTCTACTCGAAAATTTTTATCACCTCTTGTAGATGGTATAGTATCATTATTAATCTTTCCATCATCATTACAGCCATCAACAATCCAAAATTATTCATTACTAACATCACTTGCTAGTAAAACTAAAGAAAAATATCCCACGAGTATGGTGCAGTGGTAAAGCAGAAGTGTTCTTTATGAAGTATCGAAAATTCGAATCCCTGAACAGTTAGAAGGCAACATTTATGTTGGAAGACAAATGTCCGTGAAGACAAAGCCATAGTGCGCTATGTCATCCCTTCAAGGGTCTGTCCACACGTCGTAAAGGGGGTTCACAAAAAGGAGAACCGCTTCCCAAATGTCTGACTCGATTGTGTATAAGTTGTAACCACATCCAATTTACCCGGATGGCGAACCGAGGGGCAAGGTCGCCACTCCTCAAGATGAGTGAGCGAAGATTGGGTACCTGAGTAAAAAGAAGAAAAAACTAGAGAAAGATTGAAGACACCTGGAAAAAAAAAAAGACTAGAGAAAGATCAAAGAAGAAGAAGGATCGGGCTCAACGTAGATAGTTTGCAGTTCTACAAAAAAATGTTTTGATTTTCAATTTTTTTTTAAACTTCAAAACACTACAAATTGATTTATATAATTTATACGTTTATGTGATTTGGGTTAATTTGATATTTGCTGGGCTTAATTTGTTTGTTTTTTTTTTTTTAAAGTGAGTTGAGTTTTGTTAGGCTAATTTTGATACAATTTTTAAAATAAATACGTGTGCATTTTAGCATTGAATTGTGCATATGCGGTCAACGAAATGTGTTAATCGTATTATCACGTATATACCTTATATGTGGGACGTTTGAAAAATGCATCGAGCACATGCGGGTATATGCAAAATATATGCACGAATTTTAGAACTAAGATTAAAAATGAGTTGAAGAAAAAAAAGATTTTTTTTTTTTAAAAAAAGAAAGAAATGGGCAAAATATAGAGCATGTATGAGCCCCATTTTTCTTAAGAAATGTATTTTGGAATAGTAAATTAATGGAAAATGTGTCATTAAAAAATAAAGAAAAGTATCCTAAATTTTAAATTTACGTGTAAAATTATTTTGTTGATAAATTTGTGATTAAAAAGAAGAGAAAAAGAAAATGTATTTTGAAAATAATGAGAATAAAAAATGGGCATAATTTAGGCTATTAGTTAGTTACTACCAAACCAAAGCTTTCGTATTTCTTACAAGTGGTTGGTCCCAGCCGTGGCCGCGTCAGTCCTTTTCCGCACTTTTTGCTGTTCTTTCAGATTTTATTTGTAATGGCGCTTTATATTTTTTCTTCTCATTTCCGTTCAACCCCATTAATCTCCGGAGAAGCTAAAGAGAGAAAAAATATACAAACATGAAAAAATTTGTATCTTTATTTCGAAGATTCTCTTATCGACCATCTAGAGTTAGTATCGACGCACTTCGCTTTTACTGCGATCGCCCCCATTCTTCTCTTCCCAGACGTCCTGGTCAGTATATACATACATATTTACGTATCTGTTTGTTTGGGCGTGTTTATTTATTGATAATTGGATGTGGGCCTTTATCAGATTTGTATAAGTTTTGGTGTAATAGGTTTTTTCGTGATTCTGTTTGCTTGATGTAATATTTTTCTTATGGTTATATACTTTGTGATTCTGTTTTAGTTCCTGTGATTTGATTCTTGAATGATTAAACTCTGTTGGCATTCTTCAATTTTTAGAACTTCTTTGGGTAGCTTCAAAGGTTTATTTTTAAGTAATTTTATAATATATATTAAGTAATATAAAAAAAAAAAATTGTATTGTTCAAATGTAGAAAGAAATAAATTATTTTTTTGACAGCGGGACAAGTAAATTTGTAAACTAAGCAATTTTTTTATTTCCTATGGAGGAAAAGGTAACTTTTTAGAAGCAAAATGTTGCTTACAAGTGATAAGTTTAGCCAAATAAAAATATTCTAAAAGAGAACAATTTTACATTTCCTTACCCCATGCCAGAGAGAATTGTAAATTTTACTTGGCTTTAATCCGAGAACCTAATACTATATCTAATTTTATTATTCCAGGACCAGAAACTTAGCCTACATCAACAAACATAGAATTTTTTATGCAAAAATAGCGTGACAAAGAACTGGTGTCACACAAAAACATAATGGCTTTTGACACTCCATTTGCAGAAGTATATTTCAGGTTCCATTTAACTATCTATCCTTTTGTGGATGTCAATTTCAACGGAAGTCGTTATGAAGAATAAGCTTGGCAGATTCTGAATTGTTTCCATTTTAATTCTAGCCCTTGTTTGGTTTGGATTAAAATCCAATTAAAATCTTCAGTCAAAGTCAACAATTAATTTTAACCACGCATTCTATGGGATCCACAACTTTTCAACCCGACATTTCATTAACTTTTATCAAAATTTACTAAAACTTTGATTTTAATCTCTACCAAACGAGGCCCTAGATTTGTTTGTGGTTGTTGAACACTTTGATATATATTATAGTTTGTTTTTTCAAGCAATATTTACAAAATACACTTTCATCTTCTCATGATTGAAATCTCTATAATTCCTTGCACTGACTAAAGTATATAGTAGCTAAATTTGACTAACTTCAATTGTTTACTAATGTTCACTTAACATTTTAGAACCATTGGAAAATGTATGCATGTCCAAAATAGATCAAAGTAGTCACTCTTATGACTTGCTTGGGAGTCTTAGATTTTACCTATTGTGAACATTTTTAAAAGTATTGATTTTGAGGGTTTATGAGTGGACTGGTTTTGAGTGGATTCAGTAGCAATTTTTAAAATAGCCCAATTTATGATTGAGAGTTTATTATTCACCGTTTCTGAATTTTTTTTAAAAGCGAATGCTACTTGTTATTTGCTAACCGTAAATATTATAAATGCCAAATCTTAATAAAATTATGTGCTAACCGTACAAAAGTGAATACTACATTTTAAGTGAATTTTTAATTATAAATTTTTATATTTTATAAGTGAATTTTGACTTATTAGTACAAAAGTGATTTTTTTATCTTTGAGTAATATTTTACTTATAAGTAATTTTTTGATTATAATGACTTTTGTTTGCTTATAAATATTTTTTTAGTTAATATATTTTTATTTACATGTTAGTTTTGAACAAAATATGTTGGTTAAAAATAATTATTTATAGAGAGTAAAATTAGAAGTGAGTATGAGACATGACCAAAATTCGTTGATTTGGTGGGTTAAGAGAACTGGTCATAATTACACTGTACCGATTTTGGTTTTAAATCATCCAAAATTGGTGTCCAAAAAACATCGATTTTTCAACCCGTCATAAACGATGCCGCCAATCAGTTAAGACCAGTGAAAAAAAAAGGAGGCTCTCCCAAGCATGCCTTTAAGCAAGTTGGAGAGCGTCCAAAACTAGTAGTAGCCTTTTCAAGTTAAGAGTACTATATTTTGAGGAATGAAAATGATGATCCCTCATCGACTGATATATGGTTACTGAGGTGTCTTGTATGATCCTCCTTATACTCAACTTATTTTTTGGAAGTTTTGGATAGCATACTTCTAGAATGTATTAGAGCAATATGTGACAAATAAAAGAGTATGAGAAGGAAATGACTAGATTTTTCAGTTATTTTACTTAAAGCTATGGTTGAGCTTTATTTTGGAGATATTCTAATAGTTTGACTTCTTCTCCATCTTTCTTTTCTTCACTTTGCATTGTGTACCAATAACTGTTGGAATCAAGAGAAGGCAGCAAACACACATACAATAATAACTTTATTTAACATATAAGGAAGGGAATGACTATGCGCCAAATTTTATGTAGGAAATATGAAATTCAGCAAGTTGTTCACAAACCAAGTGGTCTTTTGACCAATTCAAGTTAACTCTCAATGTGTGGGTACTTTGGCGCAACTATGTCTGACTTTTCCTAGAACTCATTTTATGAAGGAGAGATTTTTGCTGGATTTTTTAGTACCAAAATATGTCGAACAAAGTGCACTTAGGACTGGCTGAAATTCTCTGTAGGTAAGGAAACTGGGTGGCCCTCCTCTCTAGCTACCGTTAAGATTCTTTTCTGCTCCCTTTTATGATGTCCCACGTATTGAACTCTCCATCCAAACACAGTTTAATTCCTATTTCAAATGAGAATATGTAAAACCAAGACATTAGAATAAGTTCATTAATCGAATTAAGAGTATGTTATTCCTAGTTGAGATATAGATGATTTTGATTGTATTAAAATCAATTACCTAATAATCATGACATCAAATACCTGAATTTCACCAATAGGTGATAACGGGTAGTTGACCACTACTTACTTGGTCAGGAATTTTAAAACCCTCAAAAAATAAATAAATAGCTACAATAGGATTTTATGAATATCAGCAAACTAATTGTGATCGATGGAATTCTTTTTACAGTAGAAATATGACTACAATCTAGGATTCTAGGAAAATTATATTGAAATGTATTTATATTATCACATCCTAACTTGATAAACATATACAGCATGCATAGAATGTATACTATATGGAGATTAATGTATCTCATTCAAAATTTAGTTTACTACATAGGTGAATGTCTATACTAGGAGCTCATTCCTAACACTAAGGTGTGAACTGCCACAACTAAAGCAACACAAATAATAAGTTAAAAAAGGTGAAAACATATGATTGTTTATTCTGTAGCAATTACAAGATCCTAAGACCCATCTTTTGCCCTTGACTTCTGAGTCGGGTATCATTTCAAGTATTAGTCTCCTTAGCCTTGAGCAAACATAAAATTAGAGGATGATATATGCATTCTATGTTGAATAACCAACTTATATGCTTTAGTAAAACTTTTTGCTCCGGATTATGATGGCTGCTATGAAAGTGTGACACTCTATTTTGACACCTTTTACTTGTTGAGTTTTTCTGAGTCGTCCTTTGAGCTTCTTTTTGAATTTTCATCTTACTCATTTCCTTACAGGACCACTTGCTTATTATAAAGGTCTTGTTAATCAGGGAAAGTTACAACATGATCCTTACCAGGAAAAGGTTGCTTTTGAACTGGAAAATCTGCTAGGAAGATTGGAAAGATATGAGAAAGATATGGAAGAATACCACGTGGGACTTATATCTAAGACAATTCTTTGCATTCCCTAGTTCGAAATTTGTCTAGTCCATGCTTTTCTTATACTTGCATGTCTATTCTCATTTCCGCAGGCAAATCTTACCAAATGGGAAGAGAACAGGGCAATTGAGTGGCGGAGACTTTTGATGGAAGAAGCTGAAGCAATACAGAGAGGCGTTTTCACAGCTGTAAACAAGCGTAGATCTTTGTTTCACAGATGGATGACTCGGTGAGGCAAACAATTTGCATTCTTTCGTGGATATTCTGATGCCATAATTCTCTTGTCATTGCTACTTTCCTCTATTATATTTTATAGCATGAGTTACTTTTGTAATGGGAAATTTAGAGATTTTGATTGATGCAAGAAAATATTCATTTTAGAGAGCTATTGTGTTGTCAGGAGTTACTTTACGTTATAGTTCTCAACTTGAATTTCTTTTTTTATGTACATATACAGTAAAGGAAAAAGAATGTCATATAGTTTATAATGATCTGGTTCCTATGATGCGAGATATTTTCCACTTTTGCCAAAAGGCATCTCAAAAGTTAAGGATACCTATGCCATTATTTATGTCACATGCTCCTCTTGCATGCTTCCAACATAGGATCCCAGGGTATTATAATCTCTCCCTCTCAAGTCCTGGTATCTTTGCTAGGCAACTCCAGCACATGTGAGTCAACGGGGACAAGTTTGCCACTAAAGCACTAAAGATAGCGACAAGTATGATTTGGCAATGGAAGAGTCAGAACAACATTGGATACAATTTCCTTCCGATTTGTTCTATGATGTATATGTCTTTCCCCTAAGCAATACACATTGTTGAACAAGATCATCTAGCTTATGCAATATGATTGTCAATGAGATTGAATAAGA